>JAIUJO010000613.1:0-2500 GCA_023846275.1 Vanilla planifolia | reverse complement strand
AAGAAGAAGAAGAAGAGGAAAAAAAAGAAGTAGAAGAAGAAGCAAAAAAGTAGTAGTAGAAGAAGAAGAAAAAAAACATGTAGTAGTATTAGTAATAGTGGAGGAAGATGATAATGAAGAAGAAGAAGAAGAGGGTAGAATAAGAAGACGAAGATAAAAAACAAGATGATGTAGGAGAAGAAGAAGAAGAAGGAGAAGAAGTTGAAATAGAAGAAGATGGAGAAGTAGTAGAAGAAGAAGAAGAGAAAGAAGATGAAGAAGATGAAGAAGTAGTAGTTGTAGTAGTAGTAGAAGAAGAATAAGAATAGGAAGAGGTAGAAGAAGAAGCCGAATAAGTAGTATTTCCTCTTCTTCTTCATAAGCCTCTTCTTCTTCTTCTTCTTCTTCTTCTTCCTCTTCTTCCTCTCCTTGCTCTTCTTCCAATTCCTAAACATCATCTTCTTCTTCTTCTTCTTCTTCTTCCTCTTCTTCTTCATCTTCTTCTTTTTCTTCTTCAACTTCTTGTTCTTCTCCTTTATCATCATCATCATGTCCTTCTTCTTCTTTTTCTTCTTCTACTCTTCTTCTTCTTCTTCTCCTCCTCCTCTTTCTTCTTCTTCTTCTTCTTCTTCTTGTTTTTCTTCTCCTTCATCTTCATCTTCTTCTATCTTCTTCTGTCTTCTTCTTCTTCTTCTTCTACTTCTTCCTCCTCTTCTTTGTCGTCTTCTTCTTCATCTTTCTTGTTCTTCTTCTTATTTTTATTCTTTTTCTTCTTTGCCTACATCATCTTCTTCTTCTTCTTTTTCTCCTCCTCCTCCTCCTCCTCCTTTCTTTTCTTATTCTTCTTCTTCTTCTTCTTCTCCTAGCACTTCTTCTTCTGCTTATTCGTCTTCTACATCTCTTACTCCTTTTTCTCCTCCTTCTACTCCTTCCTTTTCATCCTCTTCATCATCTTCTTCTTCTTCCTCTTCCTCTTCTTTTAATTCTTCTTCTTCTTCATCATCAGTATCATCATCTTCTTCTTCTACTACTTCTACTTCTTTTTCTTCTCCTTCAACTTCTTCTTCATCTTTCTCTTCTTCTACTTCTTCTTGTTCCTCTTTTTTCTTCTTCTTCTTCATCTTCTTCTTTATTTTCTTCTTTTTCTTCTTCTTTTTCTTCTTCTTCTTCCTCTTCTTCTTCCACATCTCCTTCTTCTTCTACTTATTCTTCTTCTTCTTCCTCCTCATCTTCTTCATCTTCTTCTTCTTCTTCTTCCACTTCTTCATCTTCTTCATCTTCTTCTCTTCTTCTTCTCTTCTTCTTCTTCCTTCTTCTCCTTCTTGTCCTTCTCCTTCATCATCATCAT
The DNA here is from genome assembly GCA_023846275.1 of Vanilla planifolia. NCBI lineage: Eukaryota > Viridiplantae > Streptophyta > Magnoliopsida > Asparagales > Orchidaceae > Vanilla > Vanilla planifolia. Next base: position 1,173 of record JAIUJO010000613.1, on the reverse strand, counting down.
CGTCATCATCATCTTCTTTTTCTTATTCTTCTTCTCCTTCCCTTCCTCCTCCTCCTCCTCCACCTCCACCTCCTCCTTCTTCTTCCCATTCTTCTTCTTCTTCCTCCTCTACTTTTTCTTCTTCTTCTTCCTATTCTTTATCTACTTCTTTTTATTCTTCTTCTTCTTCTTCTTCATTTCTTTCTTCTTCTTCTTCTTCCACTTCTTCATCTTCTTCTTCTTTTTCTCCTTCTTCTTCTTCTTCTTCTTCTTCTACATCTTCTTCTGCTTCAACTCTTCTTTTTCTTCCACTTGTTCTTCTTTTTCTCTTTCTTATTCATCAACATTATCATCATCATCATCATCTTCTTCTTCTTCTACTACTTCTTCTTCTTCTTTTTCTTTTTCAATATATTCTTGGTATTCTTCTTCTTCTTCTTCTTTAGTTTCTTCTTTTTCTTCTTCTTCTTCTTCTGCTTCTTCTTCTACTTCTTCTTCATCTACTTCTTCCTCTTCTTCTTCTTCTTCTTCTTCTTCTATTTGATCTTCTTTTTCTTCACCATCTTGTTAATCTTCTTCTTCTTCTTCTTATTTTTTTTTTGCTTCATCTTCTTCTCCTTCTTCTTCTTTTTCTTCTTCTTTTTCTTTTTCTTTTTCTTCTTCTTCTTCTTCTTCTTCTCCTTTTTGTACTTCTGTTTCTTCTTCTTCTTTTCCTTCTTTTAGTACTACAACTAGAACTTCTACTTCTTCTTCTTCTACTTCTTCTCCTTCATCTACTTCTTATTCTACCTCATCATCTTTTTCTTTTTCTTCTTCTTCTTCTTCATCCACTTCTTTTTCTTCTTCATCTTCTTCTTTTTCTTCTTATTGTTCTACTTCTTGTTCTTGTTCTTCTTCTTCTTCTTCTCTTTTCATCTTCTTCTCCTTCTTCTCCTTCTTATTCTTCTTCATCATCATCATCTTTTCTTTTTCTTCTTCTTCTTCTTCCTCTTCTTTTTCTGTCTCGTCATCATTATTTTCTTCTTCTACTACTACTACTTCTTCTTCTTGTCCTTCATCTTCTTCATATTCCCCTGCTCCTTTTTCTTCTTGCTCTTCTTCTTCGACTTCTTCTAATCCTTCTTCTTCTTCATACTCTCCCACTCCTATTTCTTCCTGCTTTTCTTCTTCTGCTCCTTCTTCTCCTTCCTCTTT
>JAIUJO010002388.1:15000-51150 GCA_023846275.1 Vanilla planifolia | reverse complement strand
AAAATAGAAAAATAATAATTTAATATTATTTACATATATTTACTTTTGTATTTCTTTGTAATTATAAATATGGTTTGATCATTATGAAAAACATTTCATTGGACAATGGTTTTATGACCTCTATCCAATTGAATTTTCATTTTTATATTTTTTAATATTTTCTTTTCTAGGTTTTTTTTTTCTCATTTATGAGAATTTTTAATTCAAAACTAACTTGATGAACTAGGATATTACACCTTTTCTCTTTAATATCTTGCAATTAAATTTTCCCATACAACTTATCTCTTTTCTTCTAATGTTTAGCTTTGGTTTGGTTATATTATTATTAATTTTAAATCTTTTATTGTATCACCTTCACATGACATATTTTTTGTTATGTTACTTTGCTTCAATTTTACTCATTTTAAACATGATTAATATTTTCTTAAAATAAAAAATAATAATTTATTATTATGTATTCTTTTTTAATTTTTTTTAATTCATTGTAATTCCACACAAGGTTTGATGAAGATGAAAAAAACATTATTTGGCTCCTCATGATGAGCCTCCTTCTTATTAAATATTAATTTTTATATTTTTAAATATTTTATTTTTGATGGTTTTAAGACATTTTACCGGACATTATGATTCATACTAGATTTGTTAGCAAAGGGTGTTACATTTGATCTCCTTAATATTTTAAAATGTAGCTTTCCAATACAATTTGTTTTATTTGTTTAAACTTTTTTGTTTTCATTTCTTCTATATTACCATAAAAATTTAATTCTGCTTTCATCTATTTTTAACATCTTGTTGATTTTGTTATATTACATTGCTATAATTTATCTCATTTTTGTTTTATTGCATATTTGCTAAATATAAAAAACATTTATTTTCTTATTACTTATCCTTATTTTCTTTGGTATTTCTTTGTCATTTGAAACTAGACAAATGAAGATAAAATAAACATCATTGGAATAGTTTAGATGACCTCTATCTAATTGAATTTTGTTTTTATATTTAGAAACATCATATTTTCTATAGTTTTGTCACAGTTTCGACGGTTTTTTATTCATACCAATTTTGACAATAGAAGTTGTTTTGTTTGATCTGTTTAGTATCTTTCAATGGAGCTTTTCAACATAATTTAATCCATTTCATTAATTAGTTTTCTTTAATTTTCTAATACTACAATGTAACTCTAACTCTTCTCTTTGTGTGACATTCACATTTCCTTTTTTTATGGTTAGATTATATTTCTTTAATTTATATGAATTCAACTTTACTATTATATGATTTATTTCATAATAAATAATATTTTTTTATTTCTACTTTCTTTTGTTGTGTTTTATAGAAATTATAAATAAGAACCTATGAACATGAAGCAAACATTGATTTGTAGTTAATCATTAGCTCTATCTGGGTAGATTATATTTTATATGTTTTAAAATGTTTTATTTACTAATGTTTACCATGCTCTAAAAGATATTCTTATTTGTTTATGATTTATATATGAAGGATGTTACACCCAATCTACACAATATATTAGAATACAACTTTATAGTACAAGTTATCTTATTTTATCAAACTTTTCTTTTTGATTTTCATATATTGCATTGAATATGTAATTCCTTTCTTATGTTACCTTTACATTAATGTGATGTTTTATATTACTTTACTTTCAACTAATCTTATGTTAATTTTGGTATGTATTTACATGTTGTTAGCATTATTATTAATTCTTATTTAGTTTGTTAATTCACATTAACTCAAAAAGATGTCTAATCAAGAAGAAAGAAAATGTCCTTAGACTAATTTCTACAAGCTCTATTTAACTTAGTAGTTTTTCTTACATTTTGAAATATTTTATTTTTTATGCTTTATCACTGATTATAGGCATTTTTGTTTCTACCAACTTAATGGTTGAAGTTGTTATACACCATCTATTTAGTAACTTGGAATGTAGTTTTCCAAAAAATGTTATATCATTTCTTAAACTATTTTTGTTTCTTTTTGTTATATAGCTATGAAACTCTAATTTTCTTCTCTTATGACCTTTGCATTGCTTTGATTTTGATATATATAATCCTTAAATTTAACACAATTAAACTTTAATATATTTTTTTGTTAATGTTTAAATAATAGTATATTATTTATGCTAATTTTCATTTTCAATTCATAATAAATCAAAATATTCAAGAATGAAAATGAAATTAAAAATTTTTGGACTCATTTAGAACACTTATATTCAAATAAAAATTCACTTTTACATTTTCAATTATTTTTTAGTTTACTTTTTTGATATTTTACATACTCCTCGAGATATTTTGATTCAAAGCAGATTTAATGATCAAGAATATGACATTAAATCTGTTTTGTTTCTTATAATATTTTTTCCATATAATTTATGACATTTCTTTAATGTTTTTTGTTTGATTTGGCCACATGTTTATGAAACTCTAATTCTATACTTGTTGTGACAGCATATTGATTTGAATTATCTCGATGAGCTCTATCTAAGTTAATATTTATATTTATATCATACAATATTTTTCTTTAATTTTTCACAACTTAACAAAGTATTTTTTTTGTGTCTAACTTGATCATTGACGACATTGCACTAAATTTTTTGATATTTCCTTAAAACTGTAATTTCTTTCTTATGTGACCTTTATATCATTTTCGTTTCATTACATTTCATTGGATAAAGTTTTCCCACAAATTCTTTTTTAATATTTTTAATTTATAATAATTTCAAATATGGTCAAATTGAGACAAAACAAATATCACTTCAATGGTACATGATTTAACAATCCACTATGTTATATTCGAACCCTTTAGTATCACTCAATGTAACATTCTCATATAAGTTTTCTCCTCCCATGTAGCCTTTACTTCAATTTAATTTTGTTATTTTATATTGCTTTATTTTATGTTATTTAAGCATTAATGCATCTTCACTTTAATATTAAAATCATTAATTATTATTATTTATGCTTGTTTTCAATCGTAATTCCTGGTAACTCTAGATGTGTTCCAATCATGATGAAACAAATGTTGTCGGACTCATTGTGATGGGCACTATATAATAAATACTCATTTTTATTTTTTAAATGTTTAATTTTAAGGGTTTTCATATATCTTACGAGATATTGTATTTCATACTTGATTTCATGATAGAGAATACTACACATGATCCCCTTAGTATCTTGGAATGCAACATTACAATGCCATTTATCTTCTTTTTTCAAGTTTTATCTAATTTTTTATATAAATATGAAACTTTAGTTATTCTCTGATGTGACCTTTATGCCTCTTTGATTTGATTATATTACTCTTCTTCAACTTATCTCGTTAAAGCATTATTCTACATTTTCTGAATATAAAAAAGATATGATTATTTAATCTTACTTAATTATTAATTCCATAGTATTTCTAGACTAGGTTCTATTTACCCAAACAAACATAATTTCACTCATCTTGACAAGCTTCAACCAATTGTATTTGCGTTTTTACATTATTAAATCATCTTTTTTCTATGGTTTTTTCATCTTTTTTTCTATGGTTTTTTCACACTTGTGAGGCCTTTTAATTCATGTTACATTTAATAATCAAGATTCTCATAATCTCTTTAGTATCTTAGAATGCAATATTCTTACATAATTCATCTCAATTCTTCAAATTTGTTTCTCTAATTTGGTTTAGTTACTTTGTTTCAATTAACTCCAATTAATCCTTAAAATATAAGTTGTTGGACTCATGTCGGCAAGCATTATCCAATTAAAAATTTTGTTTTATATTTCTAAGTATTTTATTATTTAAAGCTTTTATAATCTTTATAAGCCATTTTAATTTGTACTTTATTTGATAGTTGATGATGTAGCTTCTGATTTCTTCAGTATGTTCAAGAGAAATTTTATAGAAAGAATTTTTCTCATTATTTCTAATTTTTACTTCAATTTGTTAATATTATAAATTTACATTACTAAATTTATATATATATATATCCACTTAATACTATAATATTAATTTATTATTATTTATATTTGTTTACTGTCGAAATATGTAATAATCCCAAACATGGTTTGATATAGGTGATACGAATGTCATTGAACATCTATCAACAATCTCTATGTAATAAGATAGTTATTTTTATATTTTTAATTATTGTTATTTTTTTAGTTTTTTGGAACACTTTAGGAAACATTTTAATTATTAATTATTTGATGACCAAGAATGCCAAAAACACAATCTCCTTTGTAACATTGGATGCAATTTTTTTGTCCCAAATATTTCACTTCATTGAGGTTTTTTATTTGATTTGGTTACATAACTTTAAAACTCTAATTCTCTTGTTGTGTGACATTTAGATAAGTTTGGCTTATTTAAATAATAGTCCTTAAATCTATCTTTTTTTTATAATATATATTTACCCAATATTATTATTATTATTATTTATTCTTAATTTTTTGGTAATCACTAGAATTCAAAACTTTGTTTGATCGAGACAAAACAAATGATGTCTGACACATCTTGACAATCATTATCCTTGTAAATATCTAATTTTATATTGTCAATTATTCCATTTTTAATATTTTTATCGCACTTTGTGAGATACTTTGATTCCTAGTAAAGCTTACGATTGAGGGTGTTATAGTGGCTCTCCTTCGAGTATTAGAATGAAAACCTTTCACTGAATTTACTAAATTATTCCAAGTTTGGGCTTTGATTTTGTTATGTTATGTACTAACTCTATGTCTCCTTATAGGTGTCTTTTATATAATTTTGATTTGGTTATATTTAATTATTTAGGATTAACTCAATTCAACTATAATTTATATTTACTTTAATATTAAAGTGTGTGCTTAACGTTATTTCTTACTATTTTCAATATTAATTCTTAATAAATGCAATTGGATTAGTCACAAAGAGCTTAATACTATTAAATATTATTTTTTATATTTTTTTGGAATATTTTATATTCTAAGGTTTTGCACTTTTATGATACATGTTGATTCGCACCTCATTTGATGATCTGGAATTTTACATAGGATCTCCTTAGTATCTCATTTGATTATTCGTACCACATTTCAATGTTTTTTTGTTACTTTTCTCATGTTTTTATATTTTTTTATTTGGTTATATTACTAAAAAATTATAATTCTACTCTGTATTGTTGTTTAGATCATTGTGATTTGGTTATAATATATTTCATCAAATGTGGTGGATTTAGATAAAATAAATGTTGCCTAACTTACTCTGATGAGCCTTACCAAAGTTGTATTTTTTTTTGTTTTTAAAATATTATGTTTCTATTATTTAGTAATACATTATGGGGAATTTTTATTCATATTTGATTCAATGATTGAGGAAGTACAGGTAGTTCTAAATAATATCTTTTAATGTAGTATTGCCACATAATTTATCGAGTTTCTTAAAATCTTTCACTATGATTTGGTTAGATTACAATGAAACAGAAGATCTCCACTATGGGAATGTTTACATGGCTTTAATTTAGTTTTGTTATATTTATCCAAATTTATGTTATTTTTAACTTTAATGTATATCTAGTTAATATTAAATTAGTAATTTTAATTGTTCTATCCTTTCTTGCTTTGAAAATTTGTAGAATTTACTAATTAAAGTACCCTCGATAAGCTCCATCAAATTAAATCTTTATTTTTTTTATGGTTATGGCAAATTTTATGAGGTATTTATGTTTTAACCTAATTTGATGAGTGTGTTTGCTGTTGTTAACCTGTTATTGGTCTAAATTCATTTCAAATCCATAGGCTCCACGTATACTACAATCAATGGCCCTACATAGGTTTCATCTTTACAAAAATGAGCACACACAACTATTTCATCAGAAGCTTTATGTAGAAATCCATGTTAAGACTTGAAAGTTTTTAAAACAAACAATTATTATTTGAAAACATAGATATTTATTTCTTGCAAGTGTACACATTTAACAAAAAAGACCTTTATAATAAAACATCAATACTATAACATCGATAGGAGGTAGGAAAATTATTTGATAATTAATCATAGTAATTATACTATTAAAAAATACCACATAAGAAATTAGAACAATTATTAAAACAACAAACATTAAATGATGTTATAGAGAAATTAACAATTGACTTTAGAAAATTTCTGTAGGATTGAAACCAATATTAAAGAAACAAAAATTTAAAAAACCAAGGAAAATTTCTGACTTGGTGGGCATGTTTGACCCAAAGGAAATAATGAGTAAAGAAAAAAATTTTATTACAAAATATAACTATCAAAATAAATGGCTAAATGACCATAGGAAAACAATAGAAGCAATAAAGTATTAGTAGATGCTAAAAAATATAGAACTTCAGAAATAAAAATAGAAATGTAATTTTTAGATAAATAATATTTAAAAAATTAAAAATGAATCGATATGAAAGATTGTTGTAGCGTTATGATGAACTAGAAGTTGGCTTCAAAACTGACAAGGAAGGTCTAGAAATCTTTACTCTTAAGTCGCTAAAAAAACCATAAAATAAGAATTTGTATTTTTTTCATAAATGCCTTATTATGATATTAGTTATAGAAAACACAAAGAAAGTCTATGTACAAATAGTCTTAATATTATTACTAAATAGTAATAATATAATCATAGATAGAGTTTATCAAAAGTTTAGAAATAGGCATGAATGATAAAGGAGAAATATGTTATTTAACATAATATTGTGTCATTCAGCCTAGAAACATTACAAAGATTTAAAAATATTGATAAAGACAAGAGGATATGACACAAATAAAAGCAATCTCTTTATTTATAAAAGCTCTATTAGTAAATTATCAAACCCATTAGACATCAGATATAACATACATTAACAAGACATCTTTAAATTATTATCATCATATATCATCAAAACTATCAAATCAAAAGTTGTACCTTGTGACCAACTTTATAGAATAGAGTGGAATATCTCCTTAGTACAACATGCTTGAACATATATGCCAAACTAGGCAAGCTATTTTTACTGATACCAATGAGAGACTTAGTTGTGCATTATCCAATCACTGAGATACTCTAGAGAGAGAAGCTTCAGATGATAACGACTAATGTCTTAGACTCTAATGGATCAAACTCTTTACCCATGTAATAATTTAATATTAAAAATTATAAGAGTGAAATGTATCTGTATATGTTAAATTTCTTAAAATGTACTCTTTGATTCACATCATATTCTTCATCGTCTATTCCAAGAACAACTTCAACCTTTTCTAAGACACAAATTTTACAAATTAAACTTCTTTCAAATGAATATAGAAATTTATGGTCAGAATGACAATAGATACTATTGGAACTTCTTTCACAGCAACTTCTAGTAGCAAAACATAAACAAGTCTACAAAGCACTAATGCATCATTTGGAGTTGAAACTAATTTTTTTGGCATTCCAAAGATGAATAGGAATGTGAGAAAAAATGGATACAATAGGAGGCCAACCTAAATAAAAAAACTTGAGAAGCATATTTTCAATAGTAAGCACTCGTAAAAAATGGCCAAATCTACTGAACAAGGGTGAAGGAGAAGCAATGAATACATTAAACCAATTCTTTATGAGAAAACCCAAATGATTATTTCATAATTGGAAATGATCATATCCCCATGATTTTGAGCAAATGTCACAAGTAGGAAATAATTCTTATTATGTAACTAGTAGAATTTAAAAAATCATCCTAGACATGGGGCTTAGTCAAGCACATACATTTTTTAGAATGAAGCTATGCAAGATTTAGAAAGATTAGTAATAATTAGTTTCAATGATATAGTATATTTTAGTCAAATTTGTTCAAAACTATCTGCAAAAAAGGTAGACGTTTTATGGATGTCACATTAAGCAATAAATATTTCAAGAAATCACCTTAACCATTATTAAAAATAATTTTCAAAAAAATAGAATGAACTAGTATGGTATAAGATAACATAAGAATCTATTTTAAGATGTTGCTTATCTTTAATTATGTCAAAGTGAAGTGCATGGAATAGGAGGATGGCAAAAAAATTAAAAACTTTGGTTATTGTAATAAGATTATGATACCATCTTTGTATTGTGTTAACACATGTAGAAAATAATGGAGCAAATGTTATAAAAAAATGTCAACCTAGGAGAAATTAGGTGGAATGGCTCAAAACTTACAAAACCTTTAGGCAAAAATATACATGCTTTATTTTTAGAGAAATAAGTCATTTTTTTAATCAATGCTAAGATAAGAAAGTAGATTAAGAAAGATTAAACATGTGTATGGAACTAGATATTGAAAAATACTATGATATTTTAAGCTTTGTCAAAATTTAATCAAAAAGAGATAGTGATATTATTGTTGTTTATATGAGGAAGTTAAACTAGATGATATAGACATGGAACTTTTAAATACGAAAATCGAAGACCCACAGAATTCAGACTATGAAACCCAATATCTCATGCAAAATTGTAACATTAAAAAATTAGAAGTACACTATGATCATGAATTTAAAGATTCTATAGCAACCACTAAACTAGAATGTGACGAATGCAAAAGATATTAGTCATAAGTCACATACCAATATGTAAGAAGATTAATTAGTAGTTATGGAGCTTTTATACTGTAATATGATATAGGAATTTGAAGACCATTATAATAGCTTAAAAATAAATTTGATATTAAAGGCCAATGTACATCTTGAAACTATCAAACCATGACATTAGAAAAAAAATGTTTCAGTGAGAGCTGTCGCAATTTAGGAACAAAAATAAAATTAAAAATAATAGTTCTTTAAAAATAGAAGAGTTATTGAAATACTTAGAATTTATATTCCTCATTACATAATATAGATGCAAAAACTTAACTTCGTTTCACACTATAATTTGATGATAGTCACATCATCACATTGGTTTGTATAATAGATATTTGAGCATCATACAGTCATGTAGAAATAAGAATGAGTTCTCCTCAACGTACCACCATACCCGCATAACAAATTCAGATATTTGTCACAATAGGACATGAAAGAATAGTTTAGAAATGTCTATCTATTTTCCGTGTAAAAGTAGACCAAAAAAATTTTCTTACGCTAATAACACAGGTAAATAAAAAAAATTTCAACAAAGTAGGAATTATAAATAGAATGAATTTTATCAAAACGTTACGAGGAGAAATAACATTCCAAAATGATAGAGAAATAATTTTTAAAAGATTCAACACAAAATTATGTAGTTATCTTGTAACATTTGAACACATATTAGAGCTAAAGATTTGTTGCATCAAACAATACATAAAATATGCTTTATTTCTAAATATGTACATAAACTATAAAGAGTTAAGCTAATAAAAACTAATACTAGACAATATATAACATAAATTAGAATTATTACAAATTATACGAAAAAATGATTAAAATATTGGAGCAAAAACTAGATAACAAGAAATTTTGAAATACTAAACCTCAATTTAATTTTTAAAATTAAACATGTCAACCCTAAAGACTTTGAGAATATGAAATGCATATTAAAGAATTATTAAAATTAGTGTTATAAAGGGAAGTAAAAATCCTCAATAGATGACTGCATTTACAGTTAAAAACATTCTAAAGAAGTATAAGGTAAAATAGAAAAGCCATTTGATAATAAATAATTAAATCATAATACTATAGATGATGGGTGTATTATACCTAGCAAAGAAAATCTACCTCAAAAATTTGAAAAGCCATTATTAGTTTCTAGATATGCCCTTTTTATTAAAATATGCACCATCTACATTTCAAACAAAAAAATCTTTTAAAAAAATAAAAATAATTCACAACAACTTACACAGATGATGTTCTTATCTTTTGTCTACACCGATTTTCAAATTTTATATATTTAGAGCTTTTTAAATATGGTTGTAAGAAGGTCTAGCTTTATGAAAAGAAGTTGGAAATAAAAAAATAATAAATTAACTTTTTAGGTATAAATATTTGAGTTAGAAATGTAAAGTTAAAAGATCTTATTAGTATTACTATTGTCGACAGGCGAAATCATTTACCAACACCTAAAGATATCAATAATTTTCCTGGGAAAAATAATTACAGAAGCTTTTTCATACCCAATTTAACTAAACTTGCATGACACATACAAGCACAAAACAAAGTTTAAATGCAAACGATGCTCAAATGATTAAGATATCTTGTTGCTAAAAATGATAAAACAAAAATAAATGAATTAGCACTTTCAAAATTACATCATCTAGATTGCAATTTAATTGTAGTACCAGATCGACGCCTAGAATATTAGTAAGGTACATTGAAATATAAAGATAACAAAAAAGAAACCAAAAAGATGAACTTATGAGTACATATTGTGACAAAAATTGTGGAAGTGAAGTAATTACCATATATACTGCACTTTACCATATATATATAGCATGTATAGCTTTGTAATATTACTAAAAAATATAAGGGAATTTACTTTTAGGGTTGAACTAATCATAATAAATTAGCCACAAATAGGTGTCTATTATTTTATTGAATTTTTTATTAGTAATGGATGTAATATAGTCATTAAATGCAAAAATGAAGACATAATAGTTTTACTGATCAACTCTCCCATATAGTTAGAGGATAATTTCTTTGAAAAATGATAATTAGTGGACAAATGGAGACAAAATGCTTTCAATTAACATGATAAATGGCCATAGATTACCTTAACCTAGTTGTATAAATTGACATAAAAAGGCCTTAAAATGCCATTATTATAAAGATATTTTATGGAGTTACAAAATGTAACTAACATATTTTATAGGAAATGACCTTTTTTTAAACCAAATCACTTTTTTTCCTCCCACACTTAGCAGATTTCCATAGAACTAAAATTTACAATACATAACTCAAGATTTTGTGAATAAGGTTAACAAGTACTTACTCGATCATCTGTAGAGTAACAGAAAGAAAATGAATCTATTGTTGTATATCATAGGCATTCTTGTTGGTAACCTTTCTTTTGCTGAGTCTATCAATGAAACATCGTCCTTGACAAGAAGAAAACTTTTTGGCTCACATAAAGGATTAAGAAGACCATAATATTTTAAATTAGAAAGGGAAGGATGTTATTGGATGAACCCTATAAAGAGAGCTAGAATATAAGCTTGCTTATGCAAAAATAAGAAGTGAAATAAGGATACAAGGTTTTGTAAATCAAGAACAACCTTATGTTTTCTCCATAGTTAAATAAAAGATTTTACAACTTGTTCTCAAACACAACATGGAAAAGATAGCTAATCTACAAAGTATATTTGATTAAATTCTTTTAAAAGAAAGTATTTCTACTATATAAGGAATACTTGTATGTGTCTTGACGTACTAAACAAAGAGCCATATTTGAAATATTGGGAGTTTATCATGACCTTATGGGGAGATTCTACTACCTTAGACTTATCATTATGGACAACTAAATTTTTCTTACCAAATAACTGAATTTTCTTAAAAGTTTTAAAATGTAATTCATTTCAAGGATTATTATCTCAAAAAAGTGGAAGTTAACAAATTTTGTTGCAATTCGTTAACATCGACGTACAGTCTTGCCTCTGGAATCTATCTTGATGAAGCAAAAATCAAGAACTTAGTAACTTCAAAAACATTAAAATTGGAGGTATTCAATTTTGTAGATGACATGATTAAATTTTTAAAAGAGCAAAAGAACAAATACAATGAAAGAGAAGTAATGCATTTTCTATTGAAGTTGATAATTCCTTTTTAAAAGCAGATAAGCATCTTTGTGAAGAAACTTGAGCAAAAAGTTATAGTAATGAATTTATTTTTAGAAAATACATTTATGTACCTTTCCTAGGGAATATGAATGACACTCATAAAGTTTTAGAGCTTTTTTTAGAATTATATCGAATTGGAAATTATTTGTAAGGGAGATTACTAAATAAACTTTAGAGATACTAAAAATGATCATCACCAAAATATACCTTATTCCATAATAATTTTAGATCTTGAAGATACTAGATGGTACCCAAAATTTCATAACATGGAAAATGGAAACGAGGGATCATAGGACCAATACTTGTGCTCACCCAAAAAAGTGGCATTAAACAAACTTAAGTCTTTGAGGGAATAAAATAAAGATACATGAGTTGTAATAGTCAGATGTGTAATGTGTAAGCCAATACGTTTAGTAGTTTGAATTCGTTATGTTAGTGCCCACAATCTTAGGCTGAAGATTGTTTTACAGAAGCTGGTCATAAATAACTACGCTCATATGTACAAGCCCCACTTGCTACTAAGTGCTCTACTCTTATTTTCTAGACTTGTTGACCATTTTGGTATCTAAAGAGATACATCACATAAATTGTGCCATTATTTTCTTCACAAAATAGCTTGTACCATTTAAAATGGAATTGATATCCCCCAAAGTCTATATTGTTCACAATTAGTTGTTTCATTTTTTGCAATAGTGTAGAATGGCCCCAATTCTATCACATCCTATGGTTCTTATGGTTTAGTTCTATAAACAAGTTTAAATGCTCTCTATATACTTTACTATTTTTTCAATGTTTGGAAAAAAGACCAATTTCACCATAGAATCACAAATGAGTAGCTATTATTTTGTCACTTTCTTTTCAACAATAGATATGTTGTAGTGGACCTAACTTGAGAATGATTTTTCTAAAACTAGTTCCATTAACCTCAACATATCATCTATTTGGCTATTAAATTGGTTAAAATTATTTCAATTTGCTCATGTAAGCATTATTATGATGGAGCTTATATAATTACGCTGAAAATGATATGGTACAAAAAACAAATAATCCTAATGGTTAATAGTAATAATAATTTTAGATAAAGTTTAATAACAAGATTAGTACTAAATGAATGGTTAACAATGTTTCTCATGGTCTTGTTAGTGTCTTGGTATGAGACTTTTCTATAAATTGTATATCATTTCTATAAATTTTTTGCTATGATTTGCTTTATTAACATGAAGCTCTAATTCTCCTATCATGAGACTTTTACCTTGCCTTAATTTATTTATATCACATTTTTTAATTTATCTCATTCCAAAAAAATATATATTTACATAATATTAAAATAAAGAATTACTTTTATTTATGTTTCAATTCTTTTGTTGTTAAAAAAAATTTGAAACCTTGTTTAATGGAGACAAAATAAAAATCATTGGATTCATCTCTATGAGTGCTATACAAATAAAAATTTATTTTTATATTAAAGTTTTTTATTTTCTAGTTTTTTGTATGCATTATATAGTATATTTGCTTTAACCTTATTTGAAGATGGTAGATATTACACTCAATCTTCTTTGTATCTTCGAGTTTAGATTTACACTACATTATTTTTTATTTGTTAAAAGGTCACAAACACTAATGCCTACCTAATGTGACCCATCACATTGACTTAGTAATATTATATCACTTTGAAATTCTAATTCTCCTCTAATGTAACTCTAACTTTTCCTTGATTTACTTGTATTACATTACTTCGATTTACCTCTTTTAAGCTTTATTATATATTATCTAATCATGAAAATTATAATTTACTATCATTTTTTCTTATTTACTTTATTAACTCACTAATTCAAAATAAGGTCTAATTTACTTTATTTTCCATGTAAATTATTTATTTTTTTTTAATTTTTTTTATTTGAATTGTTTGTATTACTATGAGACACTAGTCCTTCTCTCAAGTAGCATTTGTAATTTAACTTATTTTGACTTCAATATAATTTTTTTATATTAATATGTTATTTTTTTTGCTTTTTATGCATATTTACATTTGTAGTTTATAATAATTCCAAACGAGGTCTGATCTTGGAAAAGCAAAATGTCATTGGACTTATCTTAGTGGCCTTTATCCAAAGTGATGGGTCACAACTAAATACTAATTTTTCAACTTTTCTACAACTTTATTTTTTATAGATTCTACATGTATTTAGAGATGTATTCATTTTTATATGATCTGATGGTCAAGGATGTCACCTTCAATGTCCATAGTATCTTATAAGTCAAATTTTTCATAAACTTTATCTAATTTTTTCAAATGTTTCACTTCTACTTTGTTATGTTGTCATAGAACTTTCAATTTTCTTCAAATATGACCTTTACATCACTTTGATTTTTTTGTGCTATATTGCTTGAATTTATCTCATTACAAATTAAATATAAATTTTTTTTGTTATTAGAATAATATTTTATCATTATTTAAGCTAATTTATTTTGCTGGTTTGTAATGTTTCTAAATGTTGTCTGATCGAGCTGAAATAAGCATCATTAGACTCATCCCGATTTGTTGCATGAATTTTGCACACATTACTAAACTCTTTATTGTGTAATTGATTTGACGATCAAAGACGTTAACCTCAATAATATTAGTACCTCGGATTGGAAATTTTTCATACAATTTATTTCATTTTTTTCAAATTTTTCTTTGATCTTATTATATTACTATACAACTTTAAATATCATAAAATTGACCTTTACATCACTTTGATTTGTTTATGTTACATTGCTTTAACTTATCTCATTTTATTTTTAAAATTATTTTACTTGATATTAATTTATTTATCATTTAAGCTTATTTACATTTGTAGTACGTAACATCAATTAATCTCAATTAAGTTTTTTAAATATTTTTACTTCATTCTAAAATATTTTTTTTCAAATATTGTTTTTTTTTATAAGTAATTTACTAAAAAATCCAAATGATGTTCAATTTAGAATAAGTAAACATCATCAGACTTAGCTCAACAAGCTTTATTCAATTAAATATTTATCAATTTTACTTTTTAGGATTTTGTTATGCTTTATTAAAGATTCTAATTCATACCTTTTTTAATGAAGAAGAATAGCACACTCGATCTCTTTATTACTTTATAATACAATTTTCTTATATAATTTATCTTATTTTATGAAATGTTTTGCTTCAAATTTGTGTCATTACTATGTGTGTGCAACGCTCTACCAACGAGTCTTTTATTTTTCTCTAAATTTGTTATATTATATTATTTTAATCATATCATTTTAGCTTTAATTTTTATCAACTTTAGATTAAAAAAATGATTTACCATAATTTATCATTATTTAATTTTTTAATTTGAAGTATTCCAATCTTTGTTTGATTAGTAAATAAAATTAATGATACATGTTTTATATATTTTTAATATTTTTTCTATAGTTTTTGCATACTTTGTATGAGTTTTTAATTCCTACCTTATTTGACAATCTAGAAGGCAACACTTGGTATCCTTTATTTCTTAGAATACAACTTCAATCTTATAACTTATCTAATGTCTTCATATCTTGTGCTTTTATTTTGTTATATCTCTATTTATACCCAAGTATTTTATGAGGCAACTTTTCATCACTTTACTTTTGCTATAATACACTAATTTAATTAATAATATTTCAATTCTACTATAAACTTAATATTAACCTAATGTTTTATTATTATTTATTCCTTTTTACTAAGTTAAAATTTTTTAAATCAAAACAAGACATGATTGAGGGAAAAGAAATGATATTGGGCTTATCTTAATAACTTTATCCAATTAAATATTTGTTTTTGTATTTTTTTAATATTTAATTTTCTATAGATTAGGAAAATTATACAAGACATTCTTTTGAACCTAATTTAATGCAACCCTACTATACAGTTTGTCTCACATTCTTGTAGATTTTTCCTTTTGATTAAGTTGCATTATGATGCAAAAATCTTATGCCATGGGTCATTTTATAGTTTTTTTTGGAAGTGGATATAATATCTATTATATCAAGATGGCCTAGCCATGCTAGAGTTACAAAAGGATCCGCAAAGAGTATCGAAAGTGAAATAAGATAACATAAGCTTTAGCAGGGGCGTAGGGATGAGAACCCTAGGGACCCAGGTGAACTCCTTAAGGCAAGCAGCCCAATCGGCATGCGCATTCCCATCTCTAAGAATGTGGGAGAACCGGACAGCCTCGAGACCCCTGGCAAACTAAATGGCCGCAACATAAGCGCGAGTCTGAGGAGGGCGGGACATCATCTCACACACCACCTGAAGTGCTAGTATCCAGTAAGTTTGGAATTCAATGGCACAGTGTAGGGGAAGGTATTCCCTAACCATATCGAACCCCATAAGCAAATCCCGGGTCTCCATCATGTCGACTGCCTGCGAGAACAACTTTTACCAGCAGCCAGGAAGGGTTTGCCCATGCTATCCCTCACAACCATGCCTAGCCCAGCAATAGAGTCACCAACTGTCGCATCGCAATTCACTCTGATCCATCATGTTGAGGGGAAGCCAACTATGCACAACAAGCAAGTCCAAAGAATTGCCAGGATTCCCGCCGGACAGAGAGGATAGAGATGATTGCCGGTTGAGAACAGAAAGTACCTCGGTCTTAATAGTCTTGATGAAAGAGCACGGCACAGGTACTGGAATGTTGTGTTTGGTTGCGTTTCTCTTGGGCCAAATATAGTACATCATAGTGGCAAGAAAGGCCGCACGCGACTGCCAGGCACCATGACATGCATTAGGTGAGCTGACGAACTAAAGGACACGATCAATGAATAGTAGATCGGCCCCAGTTGACTGGCCCAACCCGATCAACGCCACCAGAGCCATGCGGTTCGCCCAAAGATCTTGGGCACACGGGCAATCCCAGAACAGGTGTTGTATGGATTCCTACTCCACACAGCCCTGCTGGTAGAAAGTATTAATATAGAGCCCCCGACATGCCAGCCACACCGTCGAAGGGAGGTAGTCGCCGGCGACCCTCCACATGAAGAAATGGACTCTATGTGTGACCTTGAGCTTCCAGATGCCGAAGTATTCCTCCGTAGGCCATCTGCTGTCGTGCTTGCTACCCTTCTGAGAATTGTAGATAATGCTCGAGTAAGGCTAGCCGCTGTCAGCTTGGGTCGTGTCGGTGTAGGACAGATGCAAGACATCCTGGGATGACCACAAGGCTCTCGGAAGATGCTTGATATGGTCCAACTGATCCCTGCCCACCCACGAGCGAATGGCCACCAAGTTCTAATCCCCAGCAGGCAGAAGGCACTCAGCAACGCTGGCCGGCCACTGGGAGTCTATATTGATGAAGGTTGGCCAGTAGCTCAGAGGAAGAATGCCCAGCCAGTTATCCACCAAGAACCTCATCGACCACCCACCACCAATGCGCCAGACAGAGAGAGAGATGGCTTCCGGCATCGCCCCTATCACCGTTTTGCACACCGGGGAAGCATTGCGAGGGGCCTTCAAGAATGGATCATCCATGGCGTATTTCCTTCGCTTTAAATCAACCAAAAGATTAGGTTCCCAGTTTAGGATGCGTCTGCAGCCCTCCATATGGAGCACCCGGTGCCAAACACGGAGATCATGGAGGCCTAGCCCGCCAGCAGCTTTCGTCATTGTGATGCACTGCCAGGTCTCATAATGCATCGCCTTTGCGCAATTGGTCCCTCCCCAAAGAAACTTCCTGATGCGCTTATCCATGTCATCAATGATCCCTGCCGGCACCACACAGTGCCTCAACATGTGGCAGGGGATGGCACTGAGGATCGAAGAGGCGAAGATGGCCTTGCCCACCAGCCAGAGAGGCCGAATCCTCTGGCTGGACTGGCCTTGCTCAACTTCCTAAGGATCAACCTACACTTTTTGCTACTGAAGTGAGAGCTGAAGAAGTCCCTGGACTTCGCGAGATTGACTCGCAGCCCAGCGACATTCCCAAACTCCAACATAATGCTCCGGATGGCAAGCGTCGCGAAGTGAGTAGCAGGAGCAAAGAGGAGGATGTCATCGGCGAAGAGGAGGTGTGAGACACAAGGCACGTGCTACCCCCGGCCAGAACCCAAGAAGTTGTCGGGATTCATAGTTTGTCACCAAGCACGACAGATTTTAGGTGGCCAGGACATAGACATAAGGGGAAAGCGGGCAGTCCTACCAGAGACCCCGCTGAGCAACCATCCAAAGGGGGGCGAACGTCATTGATGAGGACACTAATCCTCGAGCTGCTAATGCAAGCAGCAATCCAGTCGCTCCAAATTGGGGGAACCCCATGGCCTGCATCATCTCGAGAAGGAATTCCCAGTGAACACGGTCATAGGCATGTTCCATGTCAAGCTTCACGGCCACAAGGGTCGTCGCGGCATTGCAAGTGTGGATCTTCGCGGCCATCTCCTATGCGATATTGATGTTGTTGGATATGCCTTGTTTGGGGATGAACACCACCTGCTCACACGAGATAAGGTCCGGGATTAAGTGCTTCAGCCTCCCGACGATGATGCGCCACCACTTTATACACGGTGTTGCAGAGGTTGATAGGCCAGAAGTGCTCCAACCTACTTACGCCCTGCCTCTTTGGAATAAGGATTATGAGGGCATCCTTCCAATTATCCGGGAGCTTGCACTCCTCAAAGACTGCCAGCACAGCTTTCATAACGTCTTGGCGTGTGATAGTCCAGTAGCCATGCAGGAATTCCGCCGTAATCCCGTCGTTCCCCGGAGCCCTATTTCTCTTAATACCCCGTAAAGCCACGTTAACTTCCTCCTCAGTGACTCTGACACCCTGCATGGAAGCCACTACAGCGTTTACACCAGAAGGAGGCAAAATAATTTGCGGTATATTCTCGGGATCGCCACTCCTCCATTTACATTCAAAAAACTCCAATAAGACCCGCCTAATGCTATCCGGGTGTCTTCCACCCAGTCGTCATCGCCACGGAGCAAGGTGATGCGGTTCATCCGGGCCTGAGACGTGCCCATGTTGTGAAAGAACCTTGTGTTGGCATCCCCGACCAGCATCCAGTGAACTTTGGCGTGCTGCCACCACCACTGCTCCTCATGGCCACAGCCACGGTGGAAGGTAGTGATCAATTCCCCTAGGGACTCGTTGTCCTCCTCAGAGAGACCCTCCCTTGATTCTCTGGCCTACTGCGCATTAATATCCCGCATCAACACCTGATTCTGGTTTACCAGGCTCCCCACCTCCTTTCGACTTCAATTGCGTAGTGCCAGTAGCGAGTGCTTAAACTTTGTGGAAACAATCTCCATGGGGTTACCCTTCGCCTGCCTGTGCCACGTCTGGTGCACCACCTAGAAGGATTGAGGGTAGTGGAGCCAAATGCTTTCGAATAGAAGCATGCTAGATTTTGGCCACATGTTTTTGCTGGCAAAGTTCAGCAGCAACACGTAGTGGTTTGAGCCAAAATGGCAAAGGTGATGCACAGAGCACTCAGGGAATCCATTCAGACATGCTGAATTCAATAGAGCATGATCAAGACGTTCCAGAATGCATGCACCACCCTTCATCCCGTTGCACCAAGTGAATTGGTTGCTGGAGAAGCCAACATCCGTGAGCTGAAGATCTTGCATAAATTCGGTGAAGTTCTGCTGCTCTTTGACGTAGATAAAATGGTGCCCACCCCGTTTCTCCTTCTGGGTCATGATCAAATTGAAATCTCCTACAACCAAGAGGGGGGAATTGCCACAGTGAGATGTTCAGATGGTGTCCCAGATCGCCTAACGTCTATTAGAGTCTGTTGGACCATACACAAAAAAAGAATTAAGGATGTAGTCCTGCCGAGGGATGATCGAACAAGCCACCATGAATGTCGAGGCCGTCGAGATCGCAAGCTTGATCTTCTTCCACAGTAAGATGATGCCACAGACATACCCAAGGAGGGTTGGCCCTCAAATTCCGAGTCCTTCCCTAAGATCCAGTTCGCATCACGTCGGGAGAATGTCTGCGCCTTTGTTTTTATAAGCACCACGACCTCAACATTCCACTCGCGTGTCAGGCGGTGCAGATAGCTCCTCGATTTACCTTTCTTAGCTCCCCTAATATACCAAATGATGATCCGCATTTGGTATTAGTAGAGATTATTTACTTCCGAGCACCTACTCATTGACCGAGGACCAGCCCCTATAATAAGCCAGCATACCAGCCTCCACGCCCCATGAAGCGCAGGAAACGAAACAATCAAATTATGGATCAACCCCATCAGGGTTGGAAGCACAAACACCCACGATCTCCACCTGCGGCAAGGATGAGTTAGCATTGCTCCCCTCAGCGCGTGCCACAATGTCCGAATGTCTCGCCGACGGGGGGTTGCTCTTCAGGTAATTTTTCTTCCATGTCTGGGAAGACTACCTTACTCTGCTTCTACCACGATCCATGGACGGACTTCTGGTTCCTCGAGACGTGCTGGCCTTGTCACGGCCACAAGTTTTCTGGCTAAAGTCTTAACCACGAGGTAGTTTGGTCGTTCCCTCAGGGGCTTTGCGGCTGAGTTTCCTGTGCTACACGATCATCCACGGCCCCAGCCCTTGCTCCTCTCCATGTATGACATTTGCCTGTTCATCTAGCTTGCACGGCCTACCGGCGCCCTCTGGCTCCTCAGGATTGTCTCAACCACGGGCCTTCTCTATCTCTTTTGGATGCTTCTCCCTCTCCTCAGCCGTGGTTGGGTGCCTACCAAGGCCAACACCCCTTGCCTTGACAAACTTGTAGTGGTTCTCCAGGTGGCCTACATGGCCGCAAGCAAAGCAGATTCGCGGCAGCCCCTCGTATTCAAAGGATTGATAGACCTTCTCATAGTCTTTGTGATGCCAAATGCCCGACTTAAGTAGCTTCGAAAGATCCACACGAACACATAGCCGCACGTAGGAGGAATGCTCTATTCTAGCCGTCCAGCCATCGAGGAGAAATGGTTCACCAATGGGCTTGGCTATGCGTAGAATGTTATGTACGTCCCAAAATATAAGTGGAAGGCCTAGGAACCGTGCCAAGACGGGAGCGCGCATCGCAGAGGCAGCGTTAGGGCTAAACTCAGGTGTCCAAGTATCGAGCCCCATGGCTTGGCCGGCGATGTGCCACGGCCCCCCAAGCTTATGTCGTTCCAACCACTGATGGACTCAAATTGTAGGCAGAAGAAGCTGACTGATAAATCAAAGATCTTTAAGTTCTTTTAGTGGCCCCAGTGCTTGAGCATAACTTGTGCAATGACAGAATAGGGGAGAGTATTCCCGTAGATACGGCCAACAAGATCGAATTTATGGTATTCGATGCACTGTTGGCATGCGTTCGAAGACATAATTACGTCCCCTCCCTCCATGTAGTCGGGGATCTCCATCTCACGCTCTTTGACATCGATGTTCGCCGGCCACACATGCAACGTCACCCAGTTGCTGTAACAAAGAGCATTATTAATGGCTAAGGCATCATTGAAGGTCGCCTTGTTCACCGCAGCTTTGCGATTCTCAGCCACAAAAAGATTAGGGTCCACAGTGCTAGACGTGACCCCAGTAGCCGCCTCCCCCGAGTGATTCGACTCCAAAGGCCCCTGCACGAACTTACTCGCAGAGCCACCATCCCGAACATCCACAGCAGCCAAACTATGATCTTGAGGCCGACAGAAGATCCCGGAGGAGTCGCTCCCATCATGGCCAGCTAGTGTGCCCGAGATCTTCTCCCCTTTGACATCGAAACCTAAGGGAATATCCAGCAGTCTGCCAGCAGTCAACAAGCTTCCTTCAGACGTAGAGCAGGATGCCACCTGCATGGGAGAGATGCTCTGAGAGGTTCGAGTTCTTTTGCTGCTCCTTCGGTCATGCTTCCCTCCATTTCCACAACGTAGGGCTGCAGGTGACGCGGGACGAGCTCGAGGGTGATGCGATAAAGTGTACCGCGGAATAGAGAAACAATTAACCCGGTTCGAGCACCCCTGCGTAAACCGGGTTACATTAAAATTAAAATTCCAAGGCTACTCGCAGAGAAAATAAACTCGATTCGAGCACCCTCGTCTGAACCGGGTTTCATTCAAATTAAAATTCTCGGACTACCGGGCAGACAAGCCGTAGCGGCCGCGGCTGACACGGGTCAACGCCATGGCGACCAAAAGTTTGCGGTCTTTGACTGCTGTGTTCTGTCGTCGAGCCCCCATAAGGCCGCACTACCCACGGCCCTGCCTCACCTGGTCCGCAATGAGAACCCGTACGCCCGTCGCCGAGCACAGTGCCTAGCACATGAACACCAGACGGGAGGGCCCAGTTCCCCGTCTGGTGCTGAGCACCATGGAAGGCTGGCAGTACACCTCCGCGCCTACCACTCCTTCCAACCGCTTCCGGTAGCTGCTGCCATCAGCCTCTGCTGTCACCCACTCCACCGCACCTCTACGCCGCTCCTTTTCGCCACTCCTTTTTGCCACTCCTTTAATTCTAATGATGGCTTTGAAATGGGGGTTTCGAAGACATTTTCTAGAGAACGTATCCAAGCACATGTCCATTTTATTGTGTTTTAATTTGATCTTGTTACATTGTTTCAATTTATCTCATTTTTAGTTTACATTACAAATTTTTAATATTCCCAATAAGGGTTTTCAAACAAGAAACGAATATCACTGGACTCATTCTAATGTTTGGACATGCATTACTAGGCATTTAAATTTGCACTCGGATTGACAATCAAGGATTTTGCACATTATTACCTTGGTATCTTAATGAAATATTACCATATAGTTGATCTCATTTTTTTCAAAGTTTTTGCTATAATTTTGTAATATTACTATATAACTCAAAA
Organism: Vanilla planifolia; assembly: GCA_023846275.1. Taxonomy (NCBI): domain Eukaryota; kingdom Viridiplantae; phylum Streptophyta; class Magnoliopsida; order Asparagales; family Orchidaceae; genus Vanilla; species Vanilla planifolia. The sequence continues at coordinate 28,595 of JAIUJO010002388.1, read as the reverse complement.
TATCTAATCGTGTGCCTTTACATCGCTTTAATTTTGTCTTATTCCCTCCAATTTATTTAATTTTAGCTTTAATATATGTCTAGTTGACATTAAAAAAAACAATTCACTAATATTTATGATTATGTAATTGGATAATTTTCAAAGATTTGAAGTGAGCTCTTATTTAGGCAAAAGAAATTCATTTGACTTGTATTGATAAGCTCAATATGATTTAATTATCATTTTTATTATTATTTTAATAATTTTACTTGTTTTATCAGATATTTTTGTTCATATTATATTTGACGATTAAGGATGTTACCTTCGATCTCTTTAGTGCTATAGAATGCAAATTTCTATTATAATTTATCTTTTTTTCTAATTTATCAATTTGATATTGATATAATTCTATGTAACAATAATTTGTTTCTCTTATGTGACTAATACATTGATTTTATTTCATTGATTACATTGTTTAAATTTATCTCATTTTAAATGTAATATATATATAATATGTAATTAAAAAAAATGTTATTAAAATTGATTTTTATTTCTTGTGATAATTCACATTAGTCTAAAAGAAGGCTTGACAAAGATAAAAATGAATATCATTAGACTCTTATCAATGTGTTATATCAAATTAAATATTTACCTATTTATTTTTTAATATTTTATATTTTTAATGTATTGGTAAAGTTTATGAGAATGTTCCCCTTGGTGTTTATAACATCCTAAAATGTAACTTTATCATACTTTCTGTCATTTCTTTAATGTTTTTCTTCGATTTGGTGATATTTCTTTTTAACACTTAATCTCTTAACATGTGACTATTAAATCACTTTGATTTGAATAAATTATATTATTTAAATTAATATAATATCAATTTAATTATTAAATTTCTTTACTTATAAATAATATTTTTATATTATTTAAGAACTTTCTACTTTAGTTATTTGCATTAATTATGAATAAGGTCCCATTGATAGAAATTGAATATCCTTATAATCATCTTATCATGCTGAATAAAATTAAATATTTATTTGTATATATTTAAATATTTTATTTTCTCTCGTTTTAGCATGCCTCACGGGTCATTTAAATTTATAACTAATTTGACATTCGATCATCTTTGCATTTTTATTTTTTCATTACCTTGAAATTCATCTTTCTTATGCAATTTATGTTATTATTTCAAAGTTCATACTAATTCTAAATGAAGTTTTGTCAAACTATAAATATTCTCTTATGTAATCTTTAGATCCCTTTGATTTAGTTATTTTATAATTCTGAGATTTATCTTGTTACAAGTTTAACATATATTTATCTATTATTTAAATAATAATTTACAGTTATTTATGAATATTCATAAGGGTAATTCATAATAATTCGAAATAAATGCTCAAGAGGACAACGAAATTCATTTGACTTCCTTAGAGGTGTTCTACCCAATGAAATATTGTTTTTTTTAATTTTTAAAAACTTTATTTTTAAGGGTTTTTGAATTCTTAAAGAGGCATTTTGATTTCTACCTAATTTAATAATAAAGAAAGTTGCACTCAGTCAATTTATTACCTTGGAATTATATTTTGCCATATTATTTATCTTATTTCTTCAAGGATTTCTACTTTTACTTTGTTATAAAACTTTGTAACTCTAAATATCTTCATTTGTTAAATCACTTTTATTTTGTTAAATTATATTTCTTTAATTTATCTCAATTTAACTTTAATAAAGATCAACTAAATTGTAAAATAATAATCTATTATTATTTATGTTTATTGAATTTGTTAATTTATAGTATTTCCAAACAAAATTCAATGGAGAAGAGAGAAATGCCACTTGAGTCATGTTACCAGCACTAATAATTAAAAAGTTATTTTCATAGTATTTTTAGTCTTTTATTTTTTGGGTTTTGGACTTTAAGGGAATTTTGATTTGTACCAAATAGGATTACCAAGTAGGCCATGTCGAATTTCTTAGTGTATTGTAAAGTAAAATTTTCTTTCAATTTATCTAATTTTTAAATATTTTTTCTCTAATTTGGCTATATTACTATGTGACTTTATTTCTCCTCTCATTTGACTTGTTAATAAGTTTGCATTAACTAAGTGTTTTGATAATCATCTTGACATGGCCACTAAAATAAATACCTTTTTTTATATTTTTAAATATTTTATTTTTTATTGTTTTAGCAAGCATTATCTGTCTTCTCAATTCATATCTTATTTTATATTTGAGGATCTTATTTTTGATACTTTATTACATTGGAATGCAAATTTCCTATACAATTTATCTTATTTTTCAAAATTTAATAGTAATTCCAATGAAGTTTCTTTAGACAAAAATCCTCCACTCGTTTGAATTAAGTTATCTATAATTCTTAAATTTCTCTCATTTCAAGTTTAATATAGATCTACAGTAAATTTAAATAACACTTTATTACTATTTATCAATATTTATAGTCATAATTTATTGTAATTCTTTATGTGACAATTTGATTCTTATCTAATTTGACAATTATAAGGGTCACACTCGATCTATTTAATTCGTTATAATTTAATTTTTTCACATTTTGTTTTTCTATTTTATTAAACTTTTTTCTTTGATTTTTTAATATACCTTTATAACTCAAAATCTTTTCTTAAGTGTTACATCACACAGATTTTATTATATTACATTGCTTCACTTTATCTAATTTTAATGTTAATAAATATCAAGATAAGGTTTAATAGTAATTTGAAATTAAATTTGATGGAGAAGAAGGAAATGTTATTGTACTCAACTTGATGTACACTAACAGTTAAATAATTATTTTTATTGTTGTTATATTAATATTTACTTTTATTATTTCATATAATTTTTGTTATTTGATATTTTTTTCATAATTTTATTATCAAAGAAGTTGCACCTAATCTTCTTTCATCTTGGATAGCAATATTTTCATGTAATGTTTCCCATTTTTTAATATTTTTGCTTTTGTTTATCTATATTTTTGTAAAATAAACTATCTTCATATGTGTTCTTTAAATCCTTTAATTTTGTTATGTTACATTTCTCAATGTTTTATTTTTGCATAATATATATTTACTTTATATTAAATAATAATTTATTATTAGTTACATTAACTTTTATTTTTAATTCATAATAATTCCAAATGATGATAGATCATGATGAAAGAAACATCGTTAGACTTATCATGATGATCGTTTTTTATTTATTTTATTTTATTTTATAAAATATTTTATGAATTATTTTGATTCATACCTTATTTAACACTGATGGTGCTATGCAACTATTCCTTATTATCTATGAATGTAGTTGTTATATAATTTATCTTATTTCTAAAATATTTTTATTTTTATGGAATTGCTGAGACAATAATTCCTCTAACATAAAACTTTTTATTATTTGATTAGTCATTTTATGTTGTAAATGTTTACTTTGATAATTCATAGTAATTCGAAATGATGTTTGATGGAGTCGAAACAAATGTTGTTGGACTAATCTCAATGCACTCTTTGCAAGTGAATATTTATTCTTATATTTCTAAATATTTTAGATTTTTAAGTTTTGGTATACTTTAATAGAACTTTTTATTCAATTGATAATCTTAATATGTTTCACTCAATATCCCCAATATCTAAGTATGCAGCTTTCTTATATAATTTATCTTATTTCTTCAAATATTTTGCTTCTATTTAAATATATTAGTTTATTACTCTAAATCTACCCCAATGTGACCTTTATATCACATCAATTTGGTTATCTTATATTGCATCAATTTATAATATTTTAGCTTTAAAATATACTTAGTTAAAATAATAAAAATAATAAAATAATCTATAATTATTTATTTTTAGCTTCCTTTAGTATTCAACAGTAAGTCTAAAATGAGTCCAATTGAGGTAAAACAAAAGTCGTTGGAGTCATCTCAATGATCTTTATCTAATTAAGTATTCATTTTTATATTTTTTTAAATATTTTGTCATATGCTTTATCTCATTTCTTAAAATGTTTTTTATTAACTTAGTTATGTTATTATGAAACTCTAAACTTTTTCTCAAGTTACCTTTACATTTTTTTTAACTTGTTGCATTACTTTAATTTATGTAATTTTATTTTTTTTATATATTTAATAAATAAAAAATAATTTATTATTCTTTAGGATTATTTCCATTTGTAATTAACAACCAAACAATCTCACTAAGCTTATCTTGATGAGGTCTATCTAATTAAATTTTTTTTTGTTTTAAAATACTTAATTTTCTTATGTTTTGATATTGTTTATTTTTACTTGATCTTAACAATCAACAATCTTACTTTTGACTTCCTTAATATCTTGGAATGCATCATTCTTGTACAATTTATATTATTTTTCCAAAAATATTCTTTCATTTAGTTATATTATTATGAAACTCTAATTCTCAAATCATAAGACCCATGTATGACTTTGATTTTGTCATATTATGTTTCTTCAATTTATCATATCTCAAATTAATATATATTTCTTTCAGTTCAATATAGTAATTTTTTATTTTTTATTTTTCATTTTTAGTTATCTTTTGTAATTCATAATAATTTTGAATGAGCTTTATTGCTAATGAAGCAGCTATCGTTAGACTTGTACAAACATGGTCAATCTGATCAAATATTAATTCTTATATTTTCAAATATTATATTTTCTAATCCTTATTCATAATTTATGAGACATTTTGACTTTGAAGAGATTTGATGATGTAGGTTGTCACACTTGAACCTTTAGTATCTCGTAAAAGAACTTGAATAAATAATTTGTCTCATTCCTTTGAATATTTTTTTCTTTTCTTTAATTATATTATTATGAAAATAAAAATTTCCCTTATGTGATGTTTATGTCATTTTGATTTTACCATATTGCTTTGCTTCATTTTATCTTATTCTCACATTATTATGCATTTTGTTTGTATTAAAATAATAATTTATTATTATTCAAGCTTTTCAAATTTTTTTAATCTATGTGAATGAGCTCTTTCCATTTAAAATATTTTTTTACTTTAAAATTTTTTATTTTATTATTTTTTTTCATATTTGATTATATATTTTAATTTGTACCATATTTTAAGATTGATGATATCGTGCTGAATTTTCTTAGTGTCTTAGAGTGTAAGTTTTCCATACAATTTAACTAAGATTTGAACTTTTTTATTTGGTTATATCATTAAATAATCCTAATTTTCTTCTTATGTATCCTTTGAATGTTTTCACTTTTGTATATTGAATTATTTTAATTGAAGTTATTTAAATTTTTATTTAAAATTATTTAATGTTAAAAAAAATTCATTATTATTTATAGTTATATACTTTTTTAATTCTCTATAACTCAAAAAAAGATTACATCAAGAAGAAAAAGATATTGTTGAACTCGCTATAATACTCCTCTTGTGTTTCACCTTTACAGCACTTTTATTTGTTTATAATACAAAATTAATGCATTTGAACTTAATTATTCATTTTAAAAACAAAAAAAAATGTATTATTTATGGTTAATCATATTGGAATTTTAAAATAATTCAAAATATGGTATGATGTTATGAAGAAAACATCACTAGTCTTACCTTGTTGAGTTTTATATAATTAAATAATTTTTTTAATATTTATAAGTTTTTTATTTTACAAGATCTTAGTGTGTTTACAAGAAATTTCAATTTGCACCTTATTTAATGATGGGAAGAAAAAAAGAAGAAATAAACGAAGAAGAAGTAGAAGATGAAGAAGAAGAAGAAGAAGGCAAAGAAGAAGACGAAGAAGAAGAAGAGGAAGAAGAAGAAGAAGAAGAAGAAGAAGAAGGAGAAGAATAGGAAGACAAAGTAAAAAGAAGTAGAAGAGTACAAAGAAGAAGTAAAAGAAGAAGAAGAAGAAGAAGATGAAGAAAAGAACAAGAAGACTAGGAAGAAGAAGAAGTAGAAGAAAAAGAAGAAGAAGAACATCAACAAGAAGAAGAAGAATTTGTCAAAGAAGAAGATGAAGAGGAAAAATAAAAAGAACAAGAATAGGATGAAGAAGATGAATTTGGAGAGGTAGAATAAGATGAAGAATAAGAAAAAGAAATAGAAAAAGGAGAAGAGTGTGAAGAAGGAGAAGATGAATACAAAGAAGAAGAAGAAAAACAAGATGAAGAAGGAGAAGAAGGAAAAAAAGGAGGAGAAGAAGTATTGGAAGAAGAAGATGAAGAAGAAGAAGAAGAGAAAGAAGAACAAGAAGAAGAAGAAGAAAAGGAAGAAGAAGAAGAGGCCAAAGATGAAGAAGTAGAAGAAGAAGAAGGTAAAGAAGAAGAAGAAGAAGATGAAGAAGTAGACCATGAAGAAGTAGAAGAAAAGAAAGAAGAAGAAGAAGACAACGATGAAGAAGTAGTAGTAGAAGAGGAAGAAGAAGAAGAAGAAGATGTAGAAGGAGAAGTAGTAAAAGCAGAAGAAGAAGAAGAAGAAGAAGAAGAAGAAGAAGAAGAAGTTGAAGGAAGAGTAGGAAATGAAGAAGAAGAAGAAGATGAAGAGGAAGAAGTAGAAGAAGAAGAAGAAGAAGAAGAAGAAAATGAAGTGGAAGAAGGAGGAGGAGGAGGAGGAGGAGGAGGAGAAGAAGAAGTAGAAGAAGAAGAAGGGATGAAGATTATGAAGAAGAAGAAGATGATGATGAAGAAAAAGAAGAAGAAGAAGAAGAAGAAAAAGAGCAAGAAGAAGGAGAACAAGATGATGAAGATGTAGAAGAAGAACAAGAAGAAGAAGAAGTAGAAGAAGATGAAGAAGAAGAAGGGAAAGAAGAAAAAATGACAGAGAAAAAGATGAGGAAGAAGAAGAAGAAGAAGTAGTAGAAGAAGAAGAACAAGGCAAAGAAGAAGAAAGAAAAGAAGAAGAAGAGGAAGAAAAAATGGAATACGAAGAAGAAGAAGAAGAATAGGAAGATGAAGCACAAGAAAGTAGAAGAGTACAAAGAAGAAGAAGTAGTAGAAAAAGAAGTAGAAGACTAGGAAGAAGAAGAAGTAGAAGAAAGAGAAGAAGAAGAACATGAATAGGAAGAAGAAGAATTAGAAGAAGAACAAGAATAAGATGAAGAAGAATAGGAATAGGTAGAAGAAGATGAAGAACAAGAAAAAGGAGAAAAAAGAGAAGTGTGTGAAGAAGGAGAAGAAGAATACAAAGAAGAAGAAGAAAAAGAAGATGAAGAAGGAGAAGTAGAAGGAGAAAAAGGAGGAGGAGAAGAAGTAATGGAAGAAGAAGATGAAGAAGAAGAAGAAGAAGAAGAAGAAGAGGAAGAAGAAGAAGAAGAGGAAGAAGAAGAAGAGGCCAAAGAAGAAGAAGAAGAAGAAGGCGAAGAAAAAGAACAACAAAAAGGAGAAGAAGATGAAGAAGAAGACCATGAAGAAGAAGAAGAAGAAAAGAAAGAGGAAGAAGAAGACAATGATGAAGAAGAAGAAGTAGAAGAAGAAAAAGAAGAAGAAGAAGAAGAAGAAGAAGAAGAAGAAGTTGAAGGAGGAGTAGGAAATGAAGAAGAAGAAGAAGGTGAAGAGGAAGGAGAGAGAAAGAAGAAGAAGAAGAAGAAGAAGAAAATGAAGTGGAAGAAGAAGGAGGAGGAGGAGGAGGAGGAGAGGAAGAAAAAGATGAAGAAGAAGTAGAAGAAGAAGAAGATGATGAAGACAATGAAGAAGATGATGAAGAAGAAGATGATTAAGAAAAAGAGGAAGAAGAAGAAGAAGGAGAAGAAGAAAAAGAATAAGTCGATGACGATGATGAAGAAGAACAGGCAAAAATGAAGAAGAAGAAGGCGATAAAGTTGTAGAAGTAGAAGAGAAGGAAGAAGAAGAAGACGAGGAGGAGGAGGAAGAAGAAGAAGAAGTTGAAGAAGAAGAAGAAGAAGAAAAAGAGAAGTAGAAGAGGAAGACAAAGAAGAAGAAGAAGAAGAAGAAGCAGAAGAAGAAAAGAAGAAAAAGAAGAAGAAGAAGATGATGAGGATGAAGAAGAAGAAGAAGACGATGAAGAAGAAGATGAAGAAGTAGAAGAAGAATAGAAGAAGAAGAAGATGAAGAAGAAGTAGAAGAAGAAGAAGATGAAGAAAAAGAAGAAGAAGAAGAAGATGATGATGATAATTGGAAGAAGAACAATAACAAGAAGAAGAGACGAAGAAGAAAAAGAAGAAAAAGAAGAAGTGGAAGAAGAAGAAGAAGAAGAAGAAGAGAAAGAAGAACAACAAGAAGAAGACGATGAAGAAGAAGAAGATGATGATGAAGAAGAAGAAGAAGTAGAAGAGACAAGGAAGAAGAAAAAGAAGAAGCAGTTAAAGAAGAAGTAGAAGAAAAAGAAGAGGAAGAAGAAGTAAAAGAAACGGATGCAAAAGAAGATAAAGAAGAAAAAGAGGACAAAGAAGAACAAGAAGAAGATGCAGAAGAAGAAGAAGAAGAAGAAGGCGAAGAAGAAGAAGAAGAAGAAGAAGAAGAAGAAGAGGAAGAAGAGGAAGAAAAAGAAAACGAGGAAGGAGAAGAAGAAGAAGAAGATGAAGAAATAGAAAAAGGAAAAGAAGAAGAAATAGTAGTAGTAGTTTAAGGGGAAGAAGAAGGAGTACAGGAAAAAGTAGAAGAAGAAGAAGAAAAAAGAGATCAACATGAAGGTAAACAAGAAGAAGATGAAGAAGAAGAAGACGAAAAAGAAGAAAAAGAAGATGAAGAAGAAGAAAATAAAGAAAAAAAAAGATGGAGAATAAGTAGCAGAAGAAGAAGCAGAAGGCAAAGAAGAAGAAGATGAAGTAGAAGGTGAAGAAGAAGATGATGAAGAAGAAGAAGTAGAAGAAGTAGAAGAGAAGAAAAGAAGAAGAAGAGGAAGAAAAAGAAGAAGAAGAGGGATAGACGACGAAGTAGATGTCAAAGAAGTGGAAGAAGAAGAAGTGAAAGAAGAAGAAGAAGAAGAAGAAGAAGAAGAAGAAGAAGAAGTTGAAGCAGAAGAAGATGAAGAAGAAGAAGAAGAAGAAGAAGAAGTGGTAAACGAAGTAGAAGACGATGAAGAAGCAGAAGAAGATGAAGAAGAAGACAAAGGAGAAGAAAAAGAAGTAGTAGTAGTAGATCAAGTTGTAGAATAAGAAGAAGAAGAAGAAGAAGAAGAGGTAGGAAATGAAGAAGAAAACGAAGAAGAAGAAGAAGAAGAAGAATAAGAAGAAGGTGAAGAAGAAGAAGAAGAGGAAGAAGGAGAAGATGGAGGAGAGGGAAAAGTAGAAGAAAAAGAAGAAGAAGAAGAAGAACCAAAAGAAGAAGAAGAAGAAGAAAAAGAAGAAGATGAAAATGATGTAGACAGGATGATGAAAAAGAAGAAAATGAGAAGAAGAAAAAGAAGAAGAAGTAGAAGTAGTAGAAGAAGAAGAAGAAGAAGAAGAAGTTGTAGAAGGGGAAGAAGAACAAGTATAAAAAGTGGAAGTAGAAGAAGAAGAAGAAGGAGAAGAAAAAGAAGAAGAAGAAGGAGAAGAAGAGGAGGAACAAGAAGAAGAAGAAGAAGAAAAAGAAGAAGAAGAAGATGATGAAGAAGAAGACAGAGATGAAGAAGAAGAAGAAGATGATGATGATGATGATGATAATGAATAATAAGAAGAAGAAGAAGAAGAAGTCGAAGAAGAAGAAGACATAGTCATAGAAGAAGTAGTAGAAGAAGAAGAAGAAGAAGAAGAAGAAAAAGACGAAGGTGAAGAAGAAGAAGGAGAAGAGCAAGATGTAGAAGATGAACAAGGAGAAGATAAAGAAGAAGTGGAAGAAGACGAAGAAAAAGTAGAAGCAGGAGGAGGAGGAGAAGAAGAAGATAATGATGATATAGAAGAAGAAGAAGAAGGACAACAAAAAGAAGAAGAAGAAGAGGAAAATGAGAAAGAAGAAGAATGGGAAGAAGAAGATGATGAGGAAGAAGTAGATGAAGATGATGATGAAGAAGGCGAAGAAGATAAACAAGAAGAAGGAGGAGAAGAAGAAGAGCAAGAAGGATAAGATGAAAGAAGAAGAATATGAAGAAGTTGAAGAAGAAGAAGAAGAAGACGAAGAAGAAGAAGAAAAAGAAGAAGACGAAAAAGACGATGAGAGGATAATGAAAAAGAAGAAAAGGAGAAGAAAAAGAAGAAAAAGTAGTAGTAGTAGTAGTAGAAGAAGAAGAAGAAGATGTAGAATGGGAAGAAGGACAAGTATAAAAGGAGAAAGAAGAAGAAGAAGAAGAAGAAGGAGAAGAAAGAGAAGAAGAAGAAGGAGAAGAAGGCAAAAAAGATGAAGAAGATGAGGAACAACAACAACAACAAGAAGAAAAAATGACGATGATGAAGAAAAAGAATAAGATGATGAAGAAGAAGACGGAGCAGAAGATGAAGAAGAAGAAACAAAGAAGAAGAAGAAGAAGAAGATCAAGATGATGATGATGATGATGATGATGTAGAAGAAGAAGAAGAAGAAGAAGACAAAGTCAAAGAAGTAGTAGTAAAAGAAGAAGAAGAAGAAGAAGAAGAAAAAGAAAAAGCTGAAGAAGAAGAAGAAGAAGAAGAAGAAGAAGTGGTAGAAGATGAACAAGGAGAAGATAAAGAAGAAGAGGAAGAAAACGAAGAAAAAGTAGAAGAAAGACGAGGAGGAGAAGAAGAAGAAAATGATGATGATAATAGAAGAAGAAGAAGAAGGACAACAAGAAGAAGAAAGAAAAGAAGAAAAAAAATGAGAAAGAAGAAGAATTGGAAGAAGAAGATGATGAAGAAGAAGAAGAAGTTGAAGATGTTGATGAAGAAGGAGAAGAAGAATAAGAGCAAGAAGGATAAGATGAAAGAAGAAGATGAAGAAGTAGAAGAAAAAGCAGAAGAAGAAGAATAAGAAGAAGAAGAAGAAGTAGACGAAGAAGCAAAAGAAGAAGAAAAAGAAGGCGAAGAATAAGAGGACAAAGGGGAAGGTTTGAAGTAGGAGAAGAAGAAGAGGAAGAAGAAAAAGAAGAATGAGAAGTATAAGAAGAAGAGGAAGAAGAAGAAGAAGAAGAAGTTGAAGAAGATGAAAAAGATGAAGAAGAAGAACAAAAGAAACGGAAGAAAAAGAAGAAGTAGAAGATGACGAAGAAGACGAACAAGAAGAAGAAGAAGAAGAAGAAAAAGAAGAAAAAGAAGGAGCTGAAGATGAAGAAGGAGGAGGAGGAGGAGGAGAAGAAGAAGAAGAAGAAAGAGAAGAAGGATAAGTAGAAGAAGGAGACGAAGAAGAAGAGGAAGAAGAAGAAGAAGAATAGGTGGATGAAGAAGAAGAAGAAGAAGAAGTAGAAGTGGAAAAAGACTAAGAAGAAGAAGAAGAAGAAGAAGAAGAAGAAGAAGAAGAAAAAGTAGAAGAAGAAGGTATAGAATATGATGAAGAAGAAAAGGAAGAAGAAGAAAAAGAAGAAAAATACGATGAAGAAGAAGAAGAAGATGTAGAAGTAGAAGAAGAGGAAGAGGAAAGAGAAGACGAAGAAGAAGATGCAGAGGAAGAAGAAGAAGAAGAAGAAGAAGAAGAAGCAGAAGAAGAAAAAGAAGAAGAAGAGAGAAGGAGAAGAGGGAAAAAGATGAGTAGAAGAAGAAGAATGAGTAGAAGATAGAGAAGAAAAAGAAGTAGTAGTAGAAGAAGACGAAGGAGAAGGAGAATAAGAAGAATTAACAAAAGAAGAAGAGGTAGAATCAAAACAAAGAGGAAGAAGAAAAAGAAGAAGAAAGAAGAAATACATGAAGTAGAGGAAGATGGACATTAAGAAGGACATGGAGAAGAAGGAGAAGAAGAAGAAGAATAAGAGGAAGGAGAAGAAGAAGAAGAAAAAGAGAAGAAAAAGAAGAAGAAATAGAGGATGAAGAAAAAGAATATGAAGAAGAAGAAAAAGAAGAAGAAGGTAATGAAGAAAAGGAAGAAGAAGAAGAAGAAGAAGAAGACAAACAAGAAGAAGAAGAAGAAGAAGAAGTGGAAGAAGAAAAAGAAGAAGAAGGAGAAGAAGATGGCAAAGAAGAAGAAGTCGAGGAAGAAGACGAAGAAGAAAAAGAAGAAGAAGAAGAAGAAGACGAAGTGGACGAAGAAGATGAATAAGGAGAAGCAGAAGAAGTAGAAGAAGAAGAAGAAAAAGAAAAAGAAGGAGAACTATGGGAAGAAGAAGATGAAGAAGAAGAAGAAGAAGAAGATAAAGCAATAGAAAAAGAAAATGAAGAAGATGAAGAATAATAAGATCATGAAAAAGAAGAAGAAAAAGAAGAAGAAGATGGAGAAGTAGAACAAGAAGAAGAAGGCTAAGATGAGGAAGAAGAAGAAGAATAAAAAGAAGTAGAAGGGGAAGAAGAAGAAAGAAAAAGTGGAAGATGAAGAAAACAAAGAAGAAGAAGATGAAGGAGACGAAGAAGAAGAAGCGGAAGATGAAGAAAAAGAAGTAGAAGACAAAGTGAAAGAAGAAGAAGAAGAAGATGAAGAAGAACAAGATGATGAAGAAGAAGGGGAAGAAGATGTAGAAGAAAAAGAAGTACAAGGAGAAGATGGAGAAGATGTAGAAGAAGAAGAAGAAGATGAAGAAGGAGAAGAAAGAGTAGAAGATGTAGAAGAAGAATCATAATAAAAAGATGTAGTAGTAGAAGAAGAGGAAGATGATGATGAATAAGAAGTAGAAAAAGGTGGAAAAGAAGAAGTAAAAGAAGGAGAAGGAGAAGAAAAAGAAGAATAAGAAGACGAAGAAGAAGAAGAAGAAGAAAATAAGAATAATAATAATAATAATAATAATAATAATAAGGAGAAGAGGGAGAAGAAGAAGAAGGAGGAGGTGAAGAAGAAAAAGAAGGAGAAGGAGGAGGGAAAGAAGAAAAAGAAGATGAAGAAGTAGAAGAAGAAAATAAAATGAAGACAAAGAAGAAGAAGAAGAACAAGAAGAAGAAGAGGATGTAAAAGAAGAAGATTCCAAAGAAGAAGAAGAAGAAGAACAAGAAGAAGAAGAATAAGAAGAAGAATAAGAATAAGAAGAAGAAGAAGAGGAAGAAGGCAAAGAATTAAAAGAGGAAGAAGAAGAAGAAGAAGAAGAATAAGAAGATGAAGAAGAAGCGAAAGAAGTAGAAGAAGAAGAAGAAGAAGAACAAGAAGGAGGAGGTGGAGAAGAATAATAATAATAATAATAATAATAATAATAATAATAATAATAATAATAATAATCAATAATAATAATAATAATAATAATAATAATAATAATAATATGGAGAAGAAGAAGAAGATGATGAAAAAGAAGAAGTAGAAGTAGAAGAAGAAGATGATGAAGAAGAAGAAGAATAAGAAGAAGAAGAAGACGAAGTAGTAGAAGATGAAGAAGAAGAAGAGGATGAAGTACAAGAAGAAGAAGAGGAAGAATTCGAACTATAGGAAGAAGAAGAAGAAGAAAAAGTCAAAGAAGATGATGAAGAAGTAGAAGAAGATGGAGAAGAAGACAAAGAAGAAGAAGAAGGAGAAGAAGAAGATGAAGAAGAAGAAGAAGAATGAGAAAAAGAAAAAGTAAAAGGCAAAGAATAAGATGAAGAAGCTAAACAAGAAGAAGAAGAAGAAGAAGAAGACAAAGAAGTAAAAGAACCCTAAGATGATGAAAAGTAGAAGAAGTTGAAGAAGAAGAAGA
>JAIUJO010002388.1:0-10000 GCA_023846275.1 Vanilla planifolia | reverse complement strand
AAGTAGAAGAAGAAAATAAAATGAAGACAAAGAAGAAGAAGAAGAATAAGAAGAAGAAGAGGAAGTAAAAGAAGAAGAACAAGAAGAAGAATAATAGGAAGAAGAAGAAGAAGAAGGCAAAGAATTAAAAGAGGGAGAAGAAGAAGAAGAATAAGAAGAAGAAAAAGTAGCAGAAGAAGAAGAAGAAGAAGAATAAGAATAAGAAGAAGAAGGAGGAGGTGGAGAATAATAATAATAATAATAATAATAATAATGATAATAATAATGATAATAATAATAATAATAATAATATGGAGAAGAAGAAGAAGATGATGTTAAAGAAGAAGTAGAAGTAGAAGAAGATGATGATGAAGAAGAAGAATAAGAAGAAGAAGAAGACGAAGAAGTAGTAGAAGATGAAGAAGACAAAGAAGAAGATGAAGAAGAAGAAGAGGATGAAGTACAAGAAGAAGAAGAGGAAGAAGTCGAACTGCAAGAAGAAGAAGAAGAAGAAGAAAAAGTCAATGAAGATGATGAAGAAGTAGAAGAAGAAGGAGAAGAAGACAAAGACGAAGAAGAAGGAGAAGAAGAAGATGAAGAAGAAGGAGATGAATGAGAACAAGAAAAAGTAAAAGGCAAAGAATAAGATGAAGAAGCTGAACAAGAAGATGATGAAGAAGAAGACGAAGAAGTAGAAGAACCCTAAGACGATGGAAAGTAGAAGAAGTTGAAGAAGAAGAAGACGACGAAGAAGATGAATTAGAAGAAGAAGAAGAAGAAGCAAAAGAAGAACAAGAAGAAGAAGAAGAAGCAAAAGAAGAACAAGAAGAAGAAGAAGTAGAAGAAGATAATGAAGAAGAAGAAGAAGATAATGAAGAAGAAGAAGTCAAAGAAGAGGAAGAAGAACAAGAAGAAGACGAAGAAAAAAGACATAGAAATCAAAGATAAAAATGAAGAAGAAGACGAAGAAGAAGAAATAGAAGAAGAAGAATAAGAAGATGAGAAAGAAGAAGAAGGGGGAGAAGAAGAGGAAGAAGAAGATGATGATGATGAACTAGAAAAAGAATAAAAAGAAGAAGAAGATAAATGAAAAGAAGAAGATCGACAAGAAGAAGAAGGAGGAGTAGAAGAAAAAGAAGAGGAAGAAGGAGAAGAAGAAGAGGGATTTGAAGAAGAAGAAAAGAAGAAATAGATGAAGAAAAAATATGAAGAAGAAGAAGAAATAGAAGAAGAAGAGGAAAAAGAAGAAGAAGTAGACAAAGAAGACAAAGAATAATAATAATAATAATAATAATAAGACAAAAAAGAAGTAAAGAAAGGAGAAGAAGAAGAAGAATAATAATAAGAATAAGAAGAAGAAGAAGAAGAAGAAGAAGAAAAGGGAAAAGTTGAAAGACAAGAAAAAGAAGAAGAAGAAGGAGAAGAACAAGAAGGACAAGAAGAAGAACAAAAAGAAGGAGAAGAAGGAGAAGTGGAGGAAAAAGAAGGAGAAGAAGGAGAAAAAGAAGAAGAAGAAGACGACGATGACAAAGAAGAAGAACAAGAAGAAGAAGGAGAAGAAGAAGAAGAAGGCGAAAAAGAAGTAGAAGAAGAAGAAGAAGAAAAAGCAAAAGAAGAAGATAGAAGAAGAAGAAGACAAAGAAGGAGAAGAAGAATATGAAGGCAAAGAAGAAGAAGGAGAAGAAAAAGAAGAAGATGATGATGATGAAGAAGAAGTAGATTGAAAGGATGAAGAAGAAGAAGAAGAAGAAGATGAAGATGAAAAAGACAAAGAAGAAGATGATGATGAAGAAGTAGAAGAAGCAGGTGGAAGAAGTGGAAGAAGAAGACAAAGAAGAAGTAGAAGAAGTAGTAGAAGAAGAAGTAGAAGAGGAAGAAGAAAAAGATGAAGAAGAAGAAGAAGGACAAGAAAAAGGAAATAAAGGAGGAGAAGAAGAAAAAGTAAATGAAGAAGAAGAAGATGATGATGAAAAAGAAGTAGAAGAAGAAGGAAAGGAATAAAAAGGAGAAGGAGGAGGAAGAGAAGGCGAAGGAAAAGAAAAAAAAGTAGCAACACAAGAAGAAAAATATTTAAAGAAGAAGAACAAGATGACAAAGAAGAAGAAGAAAAGAAGAAAAAGTCGAAGAGGAAGGGGAAGTAAAAGAAAACGGAGGAGGAGGAGGAGAAGGAGAAGAAGAAGAAGAAGAAAAGGAAGAATAAGAAGAAGATGAAGAAAAGGAAGAAGAACTTGCAAAAGGGGAAGAAGAAATAGAAGAAGAAAGAGAAGAACAAGAAGAAGACAAAGAAGATGAAGGATCAGAAGACGAGTGAGTAGAAGATGAAGAAGAGGAAGAAGAATAAGAAGAAGAAGACGAAGAAGTACAAGAGGAACAAAATTAAGAAGAAGAAGAAGAGAAGAACAAGAAGAAGAAGAAGAAGAAAAAGTCGAAGAAGAAGAAGAAATAGAAGAAGATGAAGGAAGAAGAGAAAGTAGAAGAAGAAGAAGAAAAAGAAGTAGTAGAAGAAGATAATGATGAAAAAGATGAAGATGAAGAAGAAGAAAACGAAGTAATAGAAGAAGAAGAAGAAGAAGAAGAAGAAAAAGAAGAAGAAGAAGAAGATGAAGAAGAATAGGAAGAAGATGTGACAAAGAACAGGAAGATGAAGAAGAGGAAGAAGATGAAGTGGAAGAAGAAGAAGAGAAGAAGCAAGAGGTAGAAAAAGAAGATGAAAAACAAGAAGAAGAAGATGATGATGATGAAGAAGAGGAAGAAGAAAGAAGAAGAAGAAGGAGAATTAAAAGAAGGATGAGGAGGAGAAGAAGAAGAAGAGGAAGTAGAAAATGATGAAGAAAAAGAAGAAGAAGAATAAGAAGAAGAAGAGGAAGAAGTAAAAGAAGAAGATGAAGATGAAGAAGTAAAAGAAGAAGAAGAAGAAAAAGAGGAAGAAGAAGAAGAAGAAGAAGAAGAAGAAGAAGACAAAGAAGAAGAAGAAGAAGGAGAAGAAGAAGAAGAAGAAGAAGAAGAAGAAGAAGTAGAAAAAAGGAAAAAGAAGAAGAAGGAGAAGAAGAAGAATAATAAGTCAAAGAAGAAGTAGAAGAAGAAGAAGAAGAAGGAGAAGAAGAAGAGGAAATAGATGAAGAAGAAGAAGAAGAAGAAAAAGGAGAAGAAGAAAGAGATAAAGAAGAGGATGAAGAAGAAGAAGGAGAAGATGAAGAAGTAGAAGAAGAAAATGGAGAAGTGAAAGAAAGAGAAGAAGAAGAAGTAGAAGAAGAAGAAGAAGAAGAAGAAGAAGAAGAAGAAGAAGAAGGAGAAGTTGAAGAAGGAGAAGGAGAAGGAGAAGGAGGAGAAGAGGAAGAGGAAGTAGATGAAGAAGACAAAGAAAATGAATACGAAAAAGATGATGATGAAGAAGAAGAAGAAAAACACGTAGAACAAGAAGGAGGAGAAAAGAAGATGAAGAAAAAGAAGAAGAAATAGAAGAAGAATAAGAAGAAGAAGAAGAAGGAGAAGAGGGAGAAGAAAAAGGAAAATAAGAAGAAGTAAAAGCAGAAGAAAAAGATTTAGAAGTAGATGGTGGTGAAGAGTAAGAAGGAGGAGAAGAAGAAGAAGAAGAAGAAGAAAAAGAGGAAGACGAAGAAGAAGAAGGAGAAAAAGAAGTTGGAGAAGAAAAGTAGGAGGAAAAGACAAAGAAGAAGAAGAAGAAGAAGGAAAAAGAAGAAGAAGAAGAAGAAGAAGAAGAAGACAAAGAAAATGTAGACGAAAAAGATAAAGAAGAAGACGAAGAAGAAGAAGAACACGTAGAACAAGAAGGAGAAGAAGAAGAAGATAAAGAAAAAGAAGAAATAGGAGAAGAAGAATGAGGAGGAGAAGAGGAAGAAGAAAAAGAAAAAGAAGAAGAAGAAAAAGAAAAAGAAGAAGAAGATATAGAAGTAGAAGGTGGAGAAGAGTAAGAAGGAGAAGGAGAAGAAGAAGAAGAAGAAAAAGATGAAGATGAAGAAGAACAAGGAGAAAAAGAAGTTGGAGAAGAAAAGTAGGAGGAAAATACGAAGAAGAAGAAGAAGAAGGAAAAGAAGATGAAGATGAAGAAGAGGAAGGAGAAGAAGAAGTCAAAGAAGAAGAAGAAGACGAAGAACAAGATGAAGAAAAAGAAGAAGGAAGCGAGAAGAAGAAGAAGAAGAAGAAGATGTTAATGAAGTAGAAGAAGACAAAGAAGAACAAGAAGAAGAAGAAGCAGAAGAAGATGATGAAGTTGGAGAAGAAGAAGAAGAAGAAGATGAACAAGAAGTATAAGATGATGAAGAAGAAGATGAAGAAGAAGAAGAAGAAGAAGATGATGACGAAAAAGAGGAAGATAAAGAACAAGAAGAAGAAGAAGAAGAAGAATATGAAGACTAAGAGGAAGAAGAAGAAGACGATGATGATGAAGATGAAGAAGAAGAAGAAGATGATGATGATGAAGAAGAAGTAGAAGAAGAAGGAGAAAAATAAGAAGGAGAAGGGTAAGAAGGGGAAGAAGTTTGAAGAAGAAGAAGAAGAAGAAGTAGTAGTAGAAGAAGAAGAAGAAAAAAAAGAATAAAAGACGAAACAGAAGAACAAGAAAAAGAAAAGAAAAGGAAGAAGAAGAAAAGAAAGAAGAAAATGAGAAAGAAGAAGGAGGAGAAAGAGAAGAAGAAGAAGAAGAAGAGGAGAAAGTAATAGAAGAAGAAGGAGAAGAAGACGAAGAAGAAGAAATAGAGAACAAAGGAGGAGGAAGAAGAAGAAGAAGATGAAGACAAAGAAGTAGTAGTAGAAGAAGAAGAAGATGATGATGAAGAAGACAAAGAAGAAGAAGAAGAAGAAGTATTAGAAGGAGAAAAAGAAGATGTTGAAGAAAAGAAGAAGATGAAGAAGGATAAGAAGAAGAAGAAGAAGAATAAGTCAAAGAAGAAGAAGTAGAAGAATAAGAAAAGAAGAAGAAGAAGAAGAAGAAGAAGAAGAAGAAGAAGAAGAAGCAGAAGAAGAAAGACATAAAGAAGAAGAAGTAGAAGAAGAAAAGGGAGAAGTGGAAGATGGAGAAGAAGAAGAAGAAGAAAGTGAAGAAGAAGAAAGAGAAAAATGAGGTGGAGGAGAAGAATAAGATAAATAAAACTAAGATGATAATGATGAAGAACGCATAAAACAAGAAGGAGAAGAAGAAGAAGAAGACGATGAAAAAGAAGAAGAAATAGATGAAGAAGGAGAAGAAGAACAAGAAGAAAAAGAAAAATAAGAAGAAGGAAAAGTAGAAGAAAAAGATGTAGAAGTAGAAGATGGAGAAGAGTAAGAAGGAGAAGTAGAAGATGAAGTATAAAAAGAAGTAGGAGAAGAAAAGGAGGAGGACGAAAAGATGAAGAAGAAAGAGAAGAAGAAGGAAAAGAAGAAGAAGAAGAAGAAGAAGAAGAAGTCAAAGAGGAAGAATTAGATGATGAAGAAGAAGGCAAAGAAGAAGGAAGTGCAAAGAAGAAGAAGAATAAGAAGAGGAGGAAGAAGAAGAAGAAGAAGAAGACGAAGAGCAAGAAGAAGAAGAAGACAAAGAAGAAGAAGATGAAGAAGAAAAAGAAAAAAAAGAAAAATAATTAGAAGATGAAGTAGAAAAAGATGAAGAGAAAGTAGAAGAAGAAAAAGTTGAAGAAGAAGGACAAGAAGAAAAAGAAGAAGAAGAAGGAGAAGAAGAAGAAGATGGAGAAGAAAAAGATAAACAAGATGAAGAAGGAGAAGGAGAAAAAGAAGGAAGAGGTGGAGAAGAAGTGGAAGACATAGATGATGAAGAAGAGGAAGAGAAAGAAGAAGAGGAAGAAGAAAAAGAAGAAGAAGAAAAAGAAGAAGAAAAAGAAGAAGAAGAAGACCAAGAAGAAGATGAAGAAAAGATAGAAGAAGAAGAAGACAAAGATGAAGAAGAAGTAGCAGAAGAAGAAGAAGAAGGAGAAAGAGAAGAAGAAGAAGAAGTAGAAGGAGAAGGGGAAGTAGAAGTAGAAGAAGAAGATGATGATGATGATGACGATGATGAAGAAGAAGAAGAAGGAGAAGAGGAAGAAGAAGACGAAGAAGAAGAGGAAGACGAAGAAGAAGAAAATAAAGTGGAAGAAGAGGAAGGAGGAGGAGTAGGAGGAGGAGGAGGAGGAGGAGGAGATGAAGAAGAAGAAGAAGAAGAAGTTGAAGAAGAAAAAGAAGAAGAAGAAGAAGAAGAAGAATAATAAGAAGTAGAAGAAGGAAAAGAAGAAGAAGAAAAGAAAGAAGAAAATGAGGACGAAGAAGAAGAAGAAGAAGGAGAAAGAGAAGAAGAAGAATAAGTAGCAGAAAAGAAGAAGGAGAGGAAGACAAAGAAGAAGAAATAGAGAACGAGGAAAAATAGGAGGAAGAAGAAGAAGATGAAGAAGACAAAGAAGAGAATAAGTAGTAGGAGAAGAAGAATAAGACTAAGAAGAAGAAGAAGAAGAAGAAGAGGAATAAGTTTAACAAGGCAAAGAAGAAGAAGAAGAAGAGGAAGAAGAAGAATAAGTCAAAGAAGATGGAGTAGAAGTAGTAGTAGTAGAAGAAGAAGAAGAAGAAAAAGAAGGAGAAGAAGAAGAAAGAGATTAAGAAGAAGATGAAGAGGAAGAAGAGGGAGAAGATGAAGAATAAATAGAAGAATAAAATGGGGAAGTGCAAGAAGGAGAAGAAGAATAAGAAGAAGAAGAAGAAGAAGAAGGAGAAGAAGAAGAAGGAGAAAAGGAGGAGGAGGAGAAGAAGAAGACAAAGAAGACGGAGGTGAAAAAGATGAAGAAGAAGACAAAGAAGATTAAGAACACGTAGAACAAGGAGGAGGAGAAGAAGAAGAAGAAGAAGAAAAAGAAAAAGAAATAGAAGAAGAAGAGAAAGAAAA
Organism: Vanilla planifolia; assembly: GCA_023846275.1. Classification (NCBI taxonomy): domain Eukaryota; kingdom Viridiplantae; phylum Streptophyta; class Magnoliopsida; order Asparagales; family Orchidaceae; genus Vanilla; species Vanilla planifolia. The sequence goes on along the minus strand of JAIUJO010002388.1, from coordinate 3,159 downwards.
TGGAAAAGAAGAAAAAGTAGAAGAAAAAGATGTAAGAGTAGAACTTGGAGAAGAGTAAGAAGGAGAAGGAGAAGTAGAAGAAGAAAAAGAAGAACAAGAAGAAGAAGAAGGAGAAAAAGTTGTAGGAGAAAAAAAGGAGGAAGAAAAGACAAACAAGAAGAAGTGAAGAAGAAGAAGAATTAAAAGAAGATGAAGAAGAAGAAGAAGAAGTTGAAATCGAAGAAGAAGAAAAAGTTGACGAAGAAGAAGAAGGCAAAGAAGGAGGAAGAAGAGGAAGAAGAAAAAGAAGAAATAAAAGAAGACGAACAAGAAGAAGAAATGGAAGGAGAAGGAGAAGTATATGAAGAAGAAGAAGAAGAAGAAGGAGTAGGAAATGAAGAAGAAGAGGGAGAAAAGGAATAAGAAGTGGTAGAAGAAGGTGAAAAGGAAGGAGAAGTAGAAGACGAAGAAGAAGAAGAAGAAGAGGAAGAAGGAGAAGAAGAAGAAAAAGGAGAAGAAGAAGAAGATGAACATGACTAAGAAGGAGAAGAAGAAAGAGAAAAAGGAGGAGCATATGAAGAAGTGGGAGAAGAAGATGTTGAAGAAGAAGAGAAAGAATAAGAAAAAGAAGAAGTTGAAAACGAATAAGATGGCAAAGAAGAAGAAGAAGAAGAAGAAGAAGAAGAAGAAGAAGAAGACAAAGAAGAAGAAGAAGAAGAAGAAGAAGACCAAGAAGAAGGGCAAGAAGAAGAAGAAGACAGATGAAGAAGAAGTAGTAGAAGAAGAAGAACAAGAGAAAGAAGAAGAAGACGATGATGATGATGAAGAAGAAGGAGAAGAAGGAGAAGAAGGAGAAGAAGAAAATGAAGAGGAAGAAGAAGAAAATGAAGAGGAAGAAGAAGAAGAAAAAGGAGGAGGACGAGGAGGAGGAGGAGGAGGAGGAGGAGGAGGAGAAGAAGAAAAAGAATAAGAAAAAGTAGAAGAAGAAGACGAAGAAGAAGAAGAAAAAGAAGAAAAAGAAGATTGTGAAGAAAAAGAAGGAGAAGAAAAAGAAGAAGAAGAAGAAGAAGAGAAAGTAGAAGAAGACGAAGATGAAGATGAAGAAGATGAATAAGACTAAGATGAAGAAGAATAGGGAGACAAAGAGGAAGAAGAAGACAAAGAAGAAGTAGTAGAAGAATAAGAAGAAGTAGAAGAAGTAGAAGAAGATTAAAAAGAAGTAGAAAAAAGAGAAGTAGAAGAAGAAGAAGAAGAGGAGGAGGAAGAAGAAGAAGAAGAAAAAGGAGATGAAGATGAAGAAGAAGAAGAAGAAAAAGAACAAGAAGATGAAGAAGACGAAAAAGAAGAAGAAGAAGAAGAAGAAAAAATAAAAAGACAAAGAAGAAGAAGAAGAAGGCGAAGAAGGCGAGGAAGAAAAAGAAGATGAAGAAGAAGAAGAAAGGAAAATAAGAAGAAGGAAATGAAGAAGAAGAAGAAGGAGAAGAAGAAGATGGAGAAGAGGGCAGAGGAAGAGGAGAAGAAGGAGAAAAGAAGCAAAAAAAAAAGAAAAAAGTGGAAGAAGGAGAAAGAGAAGAAGAAGAAAACAAAAAAGAAGATGAAGAAGAAGAAAAACTAGAAGAAGAGGAAGAGGAAGAAAAAGACAATGGAGCAAGAGGAGGAGGAGAAGAAGAAGAAGAAGAAAAAATAAAACTGGAAGAAGAAAAGGAAGAATATGAAGAAGTCTTAAAAAGAAGAAGTAGAGGAGGAGGAAGAAGAAGTAAAAGAAGGAGATGAAGAAGAAGAAGAAGATGATGATGATGATGAAGAATCAGAAGAACAGCAAGATGAAGAAGAGGAAGAAGCTGAAGTGGAAGATGAAGAAGAGAACGAAGAAGAAGAAGAAGAAGACGAAGAAGAAGAAGAGGAACAAAATAAAGAAGAAGAATAGAAGAAGAAGACGAAGAAGATGAAGAACAAGAAGAAGAAAGAAGAAGAAGAAGAAGAAGAAGACGAAGAAGAAGAAGAAATAGATGAAGAAAAAGAAGAAGAAAAAGAAGAAGATGAAGAAGAAAAATAAGAAGAGGAAGTAGCAAAAGAAGACGAAGAAGTGTAGAAGAGGGAAGATGATGAAAAAGATGAAGATGAAGAAGAAGAAAATGAAGCAACAAAAGATCAAGATAAAGAAGAAGAAGAAGACAAAGAAGAGGGAGAAGAAGAAGATGACAAAGAAGAAGAATGTAGAATTAGAAGGAGAAGACGAACAAGAAGAAGGAGAAAATGAAGAAGAAGAAGAAGAAGAAAAAGTTAAAGAACAAAAAAATAAAGAAGAATAAGAAGAAGGAGAAGAAGTAGAAGACAAAGAAGATGAAGAAGAAGAAGAAGAAGAAGAAGAAGACGTAGAAGAAGAAGAAGAAGAATGAAAACAAGAGGAAGAAGATGATGATGAAGAAGAGGAAGAAGGAGAAGAAGAAGAGGAAGAAGAAGAAGAAGAAGAGATGGAGAAGAGAAAGAAGTAGTAGTAGAAGAAGAAGAAGGAATAGGAGAAGAAGGAGAAGAAGAAGAAGAAGAAGAAGAAGAAGAGGAAGAAGAAGAAGACAAAGTAGAAGTAAAAGAAGAAGGAGAAGAAGAAGAAACAGAAGAAGGTGGAAAAAGGCAAGAAAAAGAAGAAGAAGAAGAGGAAGAAGTTGAAGAAGAAGAAGAAGGAGAAGAGGAAGGAGGAGAAAGAGAAGAAGAAGAACAACAAGAAGAGCAAGAAGAAAAAGAAGAAGAAGAAGAAGACTAAGAAGAAGTAGAGGTCAAAGAACAAGAAGACAAAGAAGGGTAGGACTATTAAGTGGAGGAAGAAGATGAAGAAGATGTAGAATTAAAAGAAGAAGAAGAAGATGATGATGATGAAGAAGAAGAAGAAGAAGCGAAAGTGGAAGAAGAAGAAGAAGAAAAAGAAGATGAAGAAGAAGAAGTAGATGAAAAAGAAGCAGAAGAACAAGAAGAAGTAGAAGATGAAGAAAGAGAAGATGATGGAGAATGAGAAGAAGAAGAAGAAGAAGTAGAAGAAGAAGAAGAAGAATAGGTAGAAGCAGAAGAAGAAGAAGAAGAAGAAGAAGAAGACAAAGAAGAGGTTGAAGAAGAAGAAGCAAAAGAAGAAGAAATAGAAGGAGATGGAAGAGGGGAAGAAGAAGAATAAGAAGAGGTAGAAGAAGA
>JAIUJO010001764.1:37500-51197 GCA_023846275.1 Vanilla planifolia | reverse complement strand
GGAACAAGAAGAAGAAGAAGAAGAAGAAGTAGAAGAAGAATAAGAAGAAAAGGAATAAGAATAAGAAGAAGAATAAGAAGATGAGGAAGATGATGATGAGGAAGAAGAAGAAGAAGAAGAAGAAGCTGAAGAAGAAGAGAAAGAAGATAAAGACGAAGAAATAGAAGAAGAAAAAGAAGAATAAGAAGAAGAAGAAAAAGAAAAGTAAGAGGAAGAAGAAGAACAAGTGGAAGAAGAGAAGGAAGAAGAAGAAGAATAAAAAAAGAAGTAGGAGAAAAAGTAGAACGTGAAGAAGCAGAAGTAGTTGTAATACAAGTAGTAAAAGAAGAAGCAGAAGAAGAAGAAGAATAGTAAGAAGAAGAAGAAGAAGTGATGAAGAAGAAGAAGGGAGGAGGAAGAAGAAGAAGAAAAAGAATAGGAAGAAGAAGAAGGAGATGTATCAAAAGAAAAAGAAGATGATGAAAGAGAAGAAAAAGAAGAAAAGGAACAAAAGAAGAAGAAGAAGAAGAACAAGATGATTGTGATGAAGAAGAAGAAGAAGAAGAAAAAGAAGGGGAAGAAAAAGAATAAGAAGAAGAAGAAGAAGAAAAAGATGAAGAAGAAAAAGAAGAAGAAGAAGAAGAGGAAGAAGAATAAGAAGAAGAAGAAAAAGAAGAAGAAGAAGAAAAAGAAAAAGTTGAAGAAGAAGAAGAAGGAGAATAAGAAGAAGAAGAAGAAGAAGTGGAAGAAGAGGAAGAAGAAGAAGAAAATGGAGAAGAAGAAAAAGAAGAAGAAGGGGAGGAAGAAAAAGAAGAAGATGATGAAGACGAAGATGAACAAATGATGAAGAAGAAGGAGATGGAGGTGATGAAGTAGATGAAAAAGAAAAAGGTGTGGAAGAAGGAGAAGTAGTAGAAGGAGAAGAAGGAGAAGAAGAAGAAGAATAAGAAGAAGCAGAATAACAAGAAGATGAAGAGGAAGGAGAAGATGAAGAAGAAGAAGAAGAAGAAAAAAAGGAAAAGGAAGAAGAAGACAGGGAGGAAGAAGTAAAACAAGAATGAGAAGAAGAAGAAGAAGAAGAAGAAGAAGACGAGGAAGAAGAAGAAGAAGATGATGAAGATGAAGAAGAAGAAGAAGAAGAAGAAGAAGAGGAAGAAGAAGATGAGGAAGAAGAAGAGGAGGGGGAAGAAAAAGAAGACGAAGGAGGAGAAGAACAATAATAAGAAGAAGACGAAGAAGAAGAAGAAGAACAAAAAAACAAGAAGAAGCAGAAGAAGAAGAAGAAAAAGAAGAAGAAGAAGAAGAAGAAGAAGAAGAAGATGGAGAAGAAGAAGAAGAAGAAAAAGAACAAGAACAAGAATGAGAAGAAGAAGAAGAGGAGAAGAGGAAGAAGAAGAAGAAGTAGAAGTAGAAGAAGAAGTGGAAGTCGAAGAAGAAGAGTAAGAAGAGCAAGAACAAGAAGTAGAAGAAATAGAAGATGATGAAGAAGAGGGAGAGGAGAAGAAGATGACGAAGAAGAAGAAGAAGAAGAAAAATACGAACAAAAAGAAGATAAAGTAGAATAAGAAGAAGTAGAACGTGAAGTAGAAGAAGAAGAAGAAGAAGAAGAATAAGATGAAGAAGGAGAAGAAGGAATGTGGAAGTAGAAGAAGAAGAAAACGAAGATGAAGAAGAAAAAGTAGAAGAAGAAGAAGAAGAAGAAGAAGAAGAGGAAGAAGAGCAAGTAGAAGAAGAAGTTGAAGGAGAAGAAGATGAAGAAGAAGAAGAAGAAAAAAAAAAGAACAAAAAGAATAAGTAGAAGAACTAGAGGAAGAAGAAGAATAAGAATAACAATAAGAAGAAGAAGAAGAAGACGAAGAAGGAGATGAAGAAGAAGAAGAAGATGCTAAAGAAGAAGAGGAAGAAGGAGAAGGAGAAGAGGAAGAAAAAGAAGAAGAAGAAGAAGAAGAAATAGAAGAAGAAGAACTAGGAGAAAAAGAAGAAATTTAAGATGAAGAAAGGAGAAGAAGAAGAAGAAGAAAAAGTAATGGTAGTAGTAATAGGAATAGAAGAAGAAGAAGAGAAGGAGGAGGAAGATGATGAAAAAGAAGAAGAAGCTGATGAAGAAGAAGAAGACGAAGAAAAAGCTGAAGAAGAAGAGGAAGAAAAAGAGGAGGAAGAAGGAGAAAATTAAGAAGAAGAAGAAGAAGTAGGCTGAATAAGAAGATGAGGAAGAAGAAGGAGAAGAAGGAGAAGAAGAAGTAGAAGAAGAAAAAGAATAGAAAGAAGAAGAAGAAGAAGAGGAAGAAGAAGGAAAAGTCGTAGAAGAAAAAATAAAGAAGAAGACGAAGAAGTTGTTGAATAAGCAGAACAATATGAAGAGAAGAAGAAGAAGAAGAGGTAGAAGAAGAAGAAGAAGAGGAAGAAGAACAAGTAGAAGATAAAGAAGAAGAGGAAGAGGAAGAAGACAAAAAAAAGAAGTATAAGAAAAAAAAGAAGAAAAAGGAGGAGGAGAAGAAGAAGAAGAATAAGAAGTAGATGATGATGTAGCAGAAGTAGAAGAAGAAGAAGAAGAAGAAGAAGAAAACGAAGCAGAAGAAGTTGAAGAAGTGGAAGAAGAAGGAGAGGTGAGAAGAAGAGGAAGAAGGATAAGAAGAAGAAGAAGAAGACGATGATGAAGAAGAATTAGAAGAAAATGAAGAAGAAGAAGAAGAGGTAGGAGAAGAAGGTGAAGAAGAAGAATCAGAAGAAGAGAAGAAGAAGAAGAAGAAGAAGAAGAAGAAGAGGTAGAAGAAGAAGAGGAAGAAAAATAATATGTTGAAGAGCGAGAAGGAGAAGGTGAAGAAGAAGTAGAAGAAGAAGAAGAACGAGAAGAAGAAGAAGAAGAAGAAAGAAGAAAGGGAAGGAGAAGATGAAGTAGAAGAAGCTAAAGAAGAAGAAGAGGAAGAAGAAAAAGAAAAAGTAGAAGAGGAAGACATAGAAGAATAAGAACAATAGGAGGAAGAAGAAGAAGAAGAAGAAGAAAAAGAAGAAGAAATAGGAGAAGAAGAAGTTGAAGAAGAAGAACAAGAAGAAGGAGAAGGAGAAGCACAAGAATAAGAAGAAGAAGAAGAAGAAGAGTAGTAGAAGAAGACATAGAGGAAAAAGTGGAAGAAGGAGGAGAAGAAAAAGAAGGTGAAGAAGAGGAAGAAGAAGAAGAAGAAGGTGAAGAAGAAGAAGAAGATGATTAAGAAGATGAAGCAGAAGGCAAAGATAGAAGAACAAGATGATGAAGAAGAAGAATGAGAAGAGTTAGAAGGCAAAGAAGTAGAAGGATAAGAACAAGGAGGAGAAGGAGAAAAAGAAGAAGAAGAAGGAGGAGGAGGAGGAGCAGAAGTGGAAGAAGAAGATGATGAGGAAGAAGAAGGAGAAGAAGAAGAAGACAAAAAAAGCAGAGGAAGAAGAAGAAGAAGAAATGAAAGATGAAAAAAAGAGGAAAAAGATGAAGAAGAAGAAGAAGAAGAAGATGAAGAAGAAATAAGAGAAGGAAGAAGAAGAACAAGAAGAAGTAGGAAAAGTAGAAGAAGGCTAAGATAAAGAAATAAAAGTAGTAGTTGTAGTAGGTAGTATTTGTTGTAATAGTATTAGAAGAAGAAGAAGAAGAAGCAAATGAAGAAGAAGAAGAAAAAGAAGAGGATGTACAACTAGAAGATGAAGAAGTAGAAGAAGCAGAAGAAGTAAGAGGAATAAGAAGAAGAAGAACAAGGGGAAGAAGAAGAAGAAGAAGAAGATGATGATGAAAAAGAAGAAGAAGAAGGAGGAGAAGTAGGAGAAGAAGAAAAAGAAAAGGAATAATATAAAGAAGAAGAAGAAGAATAAGAAGAAAGAAGAAGAAGAATAAGAAGGAGAAGTAGAAGGAGGAGGAGGAGAAGAAGAAGAAGAAGAAGAATAAGAAGAAGGGGAAAGAGTAGAAATAGAAGAAGAAGAAAAAGAAGAAGAAGAAGGACAAGAAGAAATAAAAAAAGTAGTAGAAGAAGAAGAAGCAGAGTCGCAAAAAGAAGAAGAGGAAGAAGAGGAAGTAGAACGAGAAGAGGCAAAAGAAGAAGAAAAGGAAAAAGAAGAAAAGGAAGAAGATGAAGAAGTTAAAGAAGAAGAAGAAGAAGAAGTAGAAGTTGAAGAAAAAGTAGTAGTAGTAGTAGAGGAAGAAGAGGAAGAAGAAGAAGAAGAAGAAGAAGAATAAGAAGAAGTTGAAGAAAATGAATAAGAAGAAGAAGAAGAAGAAGAAGAGCAAAAAGAAGAAGAAGAAGAAGAAGAAGAATAAGAATAATAATAATAATAATAAGAAGAATAAGGACAAGAATAATAAGAAGACGAAGAGAAAGAATACGAAGAAGAAGAAGAAGAAGAATAGGAATAAGAAGAAGAAGAAGAAGAAGAAGTATAGAAGAAGAAGAAGATAAAGTAGAAGAGAAAGAAGATAAAGAAGATGATAAAGAAGAAGAAATAGAAGAAGTAGAAGAAGAATAAGAAGAATAAGAAGAAGAAGCAAGGGGAAGAAGAGCAAGAAGAAGAAGAAGAAGATGACGATGATGAAGAAGAAGAAGAACAAAAAGAAGTAAGAGAAGAAGAAAAAGGGGAAGAAGAAGTACTTACAGTAATAGTAGCAGAAGAAGAAGATGATTATGATGTTGAAAAAGAAGAAGAAGGGTAAGAATGACAAGAAGAAGAAGAAGAAGAAGAAGAAGAAAAAGAAGAAGCAGAAGAAGAAGTAGAAGAGAAGAAGAAGAAGAGAAAGAAGAAGAAGAAGGGAGATGATGATGATGATGAAGAAAAAAAGAACAGGAAGTAGAAGACGGAGAAGAATAAGAAGATGAAGAAGATGATGAGGAAAAAGAACAAGAGGATGAGGAACAAAAGAAGAAGTAGAAGAAGATGATGATGATGATGATGATGATGATGAAGATGAAGAAGAAGGAGAAAAAGAAGAAGAGGTGGAAGAAAAGATTAAGAAGAAAAAAGAAGAAGAAAATGAAGAAGAAGAAGAAGATGGAGAAGAAGAGGAGGAAGAAGAAGAAGATGAAAAGAAGAAGAAGAAGAAGAAGGGGAAGAAAGAGAAGAAGGCATTGAAAAAGAAGAAGTAGAAGTAAGAGGAATAAGAAGAAATGAAGAAGAAGAAGAAGAAGATGAAGAAGAAGAACAATATAAAGTAGGAGAAGAAGAGGTAGATGATGAAGAAGGAGAAAAGAAGAAGTAGCAGAAGAAGGAGAATAAGAAGAAGAAGATGAAGAAGAAGAAGAAGATGATGATGATGATGAAGATGATGAACAAGTGGAAGAAGAAGAAGTAGAAGAAGAAAAAGAAGTAGTAGAAGAAGAAGAAGAAAAAGAAGGACATGATGATGATGACGCTAAGGAAGAACAAGAAGAAGAAGAAGAAGAAGAAGATGGACATGGTGATGAATTTGCTGTTGTAGAAGAAGAATAAGAAGAAGAAGTAGATGATGATGAAGAAGAAGAAGTTGTAGAAATGGAAGAAGAAGAAGGAAAAGAAGAAGAAGAAGAGGAAGTAGTAGTAGAAGAAGAAGAAGAAGAAGAAGAAGAAAATGAAGAAGAAAAAGAATTAGTTAAGAATAAGAATAAGAAGAAAAAGAAGAAGAAGAAGAACAAGAAGAAGAGGAAGATGAAGAAGAGGAAGAAAGAGGAGAAGAAGATGGAGAAGAAGTTGAAAAAGAAGAAGAGGTAGAAGAAAAAGAAGAAGACGAAGAAGAAGAAGAACTACACATGATGAACAAGAAGAAGAAGAAGAAAAAGGTGAAGAAGAACAAGGAGAAGAGGGAGAAAGAGAAGAAGAATAATAAGAAGGAGAAAGAGAAGAAGAATAAGAAGAAGAAGAAGAGGAAGAAGAAGAAGTAGAAGAAGAAGATGAAGAAGAAGTGGAAGAAGAAGAAGAAGAAGAAGAAGAGGAAAAAGAAGAAGGGGAAAAAGAAGATTAAGGGGAAGAAGTGGAAGAAGAACTAGAAGAATAAGAATATAAAAAAGAAGAAGAAAAAGAGGCAGAAGAAGAAGAAGAAGGTGAAGAAGGAGGAGAAGAAGAAGAAGTGTAAGAACAAGAACTACAGAAATAAGAAGTGCTAGAAAAATAAGAAGAGGAAGAATAAGAAGAATAAGAAGATGTAGAAGAAGAAGAAGAGAATGTAGAAGAAGAAAAAGAAGAAGAAGACGAAAAAATAGAAGAAAAAGAAGAGAAAGAAAAAGAAGTAGAGGAAGAAGAGGAAGATGAAGATGATGAAGGAGAAGAATATTAAGAAGAAGAAAAGGAAAAAAAAATAATAAGAAGAAGAATAAGACAAAGAAAAAGAAGAATATCAAGAAGAAGAATAAGTACTAGAAGAAGAAGAAGAAGAAGAAGAACACGAAGAATAAGAGGATGAAGAAGAAGAAGAAGCAGATGCCAAAGAAGAAGAGGAAGAATAAGAAGAAAAAGAAGAAGTAAGAGAAGGAAGAACTAGGAGAAGAAGAAGAAGAAGAACTAGGAGAAGAAGAAGGTGAAGATGAAGAAGGAGAAGAAGAAGTAGTAGTAGTAGTAATAGGAGAAGAAGAAGAAGAAGAAGAAGAGGAAAAAGAGTAAGAAGAAGAATAATAATAAGAAGAAGAAGTTAAAGAAGAAGAGGAAGAAGGAAAGGAGGAAGAAGAAGCAGACTAAGAAGAATAAGAAGCAGAAAAGAGGGAGAAGAAGAACAAGAGGAAGAAGAAGGAGAAGAAGAAAGAAGAAGAAGGTCAAGATAAATATGTAGAAGAAGTATTAGTAGTAGTAGTTGAAAAAGAAGAAGAAGTTGTAGAAGAAGAAGAAGAAGAAGAATAAAAACAATAAGAATAAGAAGAAGAAGAAGAAGAGGAAGAAGAAAAAGAAGAAAATGAAGAAGAAGAAGAAGTAGTAGAGGAAGGAGAAGTAGGAGAAGAAGACAGGTAGAATAGAAGAAGAAGAAAAGTAAGAAGAAGAAGAAGAAGAAGAAGAAGAAAAAGAAGAAGAAGTAGTAATAGTAGAAGAAGAAGAGTAAGAGGAGTAGGAAGTGGAAGAAGAAGAAAAGAAGAACAATAAGAAAAATAATAATAAGAAGAAAAGGATAAAGAAGAAGAAGAAGAAGAAGGGGAAGAAGAAGAAGAAGAAGAAGAGGAAGAAGAAGAAGAAAAAGTAGAAGGGGAATAAGAAGAAGATCAAGAACAGGTAGAAGAAGAGGAAGAAGAAGAAGAAAATGAAGAAGATGAAGAAGAACAAAAAGAAGAAGAACAAGGAGAAGAAGAAAAAGAAGAAAAAGAATTAGAATAAGAATTAGAAGAAGGAGAAGATGAAGAAAACGATGATAATGATGATAATGATAATGACGATGAAAAGAACAAGAAGAAGAAGAGGAAGAAGAAGAAGAAGAAGAAGAAGAAGAAAAAGAAGAAGAAGAAGAAGAAGAAGAAGAAGATGATGATGAACATGAAGAAATAGAAGAAGTAGAAGAAGAAGAAGAAGTAGAGGAAGAAAAAGAATAAGAAGAAAAGGACGAAGGAGAAGAAGCAGAAGAAGAAGAAGAAGAAGAAGAAGAAGAAGCAGAAGAAGAAGAAAAAGAAGAGAAAAAAGGGAGAAGGGAAAGGAGGAGAAGAAGAAGGAGAAGAAGAAGAAGGCAAAGTAGAAGAAGAAGATGAAGAAGAAGAAGAAGAAGAAGAAAAAGAGGTAGATGATGAAGAAGAAGATGATCACGAAGAAGAAGAAGAAGAAGAAGAATAAGAAGTCGAAGAAGAAGAAGAAGAAGAAAGAGAATAAGAAAAAGAAGGAGAAGAAGAAGAAGAAGAAGAAGAAGAAGAAAAACAACAAGGAGGAGAAGAAGAAGAAGAAGAAGAGAAGTAGAAGAGGAAGAGGAAGAGGTAGAAGAAGAAGAAGAAGTAGAAGAATAAGAAAAAGAAGAAGAGGAAGAGGAAGAAGAAGAAGAAGAAGAAGAAGAAGAAAACGAAAAAGTGGAAGAAGAAGGAGGAGAAGAAGAAGATGAAGGAAATGAAGAAAAAGATGATTATGTTAAAGAAGAAGAAGAAATAGATGAAGAAGAAAAAGGAGAAGAAGAAGAAAAAAAAGAGGAAAAGTTGATGATGAAGAAGAAGAAGTAGAAGAAGAGGAAGAAGAAGAAGAACAAGAAGAAGATGAAGAAGAAGAAGAAGAAGAAAAAGAAGAAGTAGCAATAGGAATAAGTAAAAGAAAATGAAGGAGATGAAGATGACGAAGAAGAAGAACAAAAAAGAAGAAGAAGGAGAAGAAGATCAAGGATGAGAAGAAGAAGAAGAAGAAGAAGGCAAAATGAAGAAGAAAAAGAAGCTAAAGAGGAAGAGGAAGAAGCAAAAGAAGAAGAAGAAGAAGAAGGTGAAGAAGAAGAGGAAGAAGAAGAAGTAGATGAAGAAAAAGAGGAACTAGAAGAAGAACTAGAAGAAGAAGAAGAAGAAAAAGGAGAAGATGATGAAGTAGAAAAAGAAGTAGTTATAGTAGTAGTAATAGTAGAGAGAGTAGAAAAAGAAGAAGAAGAAGAAGAAGAAGAAGGAGAAGAGTAAGGTGTAGAAGAACAAGAAGGAGAAGAAGAAGAAGAAGAAGAAGAAGAAGAAGAAGAAGGAGAAGAAAAGGCTATTGAAGAAGAAGAAGAAGAAAAAGAAGAAGAAGAAGTCTATGTAGTTGTTGAAGAACAAGAAGTAGAAGAATTAAGAGGAAGAAGAAGAAGACGATGACGTTGAAGAAGAAGAGGAAGAAGATGAAGAAGATGAAGAAGAAGTAAGAGAAGAAGAAGGTGAAAAATTAGGAGAAGAACTAGTATTAACGATATTCGTAGTACTAGAAGAAGAATAAGATGAAGAAGAAGAAGATGATGAAGAGGAACAAAATGAAGAAGAAGAAGAATAATAATTAGATGAAGAATAAGAAGAATAAGAAGGAGAGGAAGAAGATGGAGAAGTAGATGTTAAAAAAGAAAAAGAGGAAAAGATGAAGAAGAAGAAGAAGGAGAAGAATAAGAAGGAGAAGATGATGAAGAAGAAGAAGAAGAAGAAGAAGATTAAGATATAGAAGAAGAAGAAGTAGAAAATGAAGAAGCAGAACCTAAGGAAGAAGAAGAAAAAGAAAAAGAAGAAGAAGAAGTAAAAGGAATAATAAGAAGAAAATGTAGCAGAGGAAGAAGAAGAAGAAGAAGAAGAAAATGAACAGAAGAATAAGAGGAAGAAGAAGGAGATGTAGTAGTAGTAGTAGAAGAAGAATAAGAAGAAAAATAGATGATGAATAAGAAGTAAGAAGAAGAAGAAGAAGAAGACGAAAAGGAAGAAGAGAAGGAAGAAGAAGAATAAGATGAAGAAGATGTAGGAGAAGAAGAAGAAGGTGAAAAAGAAGAAGGAGAAGAGCAAATTGTAGTATTAGTAGTACTAAAAGAAGATGAAGAAGAAGAAGAAGAAAAAGAAGAAGAAGAAGAAGAAGATGTAGAAGAAGAAGAAGATGATGAAGATGAAGAATAAGAACAAAAAGAAGGTGTAGAAGCAGCAAAAGATAAAGAAGAAAGAGATAAAGAAGAAGTAGAATTATATGAAGAACAAGAAGAATTAGAAGAAGTAGTGGAAGAAGTAGAAGAGGAAGAAGAAGAAGAAGAAGCAGAAGAAGAAGAGGAGGTAGAAGAAGAAGAAGAAGAAGAAGAGGAAGAAAAAGCAGAAGAGGCAGAAGAAGAAGAACAACATGAGGAAAAGGAAGAAAAAGAAGAAAAAAAGTAGAAGAAGAAGATGAAGAAATAGAAGAATCTGAAAAATTAGAGGAAGAAGAAGAAGAAGAGGAAGAAGAAGAAGTTGAAGGAGAATAAGAAGAAAAAGAATAAGAAGAAGAAGAAGTAAGAGGAGGAAGAAGAAGAAAAACAAGAAGAAGAAGAAGAAGAAGAAGAAAACGAAGAAGAAGATGTTGAAGAAGAAGTGGAAGAAGAAGAAGGAGAGGGGAGAAGAAGAGGAAGAAGAACAAGAAGAAGATGAAGATGAAGAAGAATGAGAAGAAAATGAAGAAGAAGATGAAGTAAGAGAATAACAAGAATGAGAAGAAGAGAAGAAGAAGAAGAAGAAGAAGAAGAAGAAGAGGTAGAAGAAGAAGAAGAAGAAAAAGAAGATGTTGAAGAGGAAGAAGTAGAAAGCAAAGATGAAAAAGAAGAAGAAGAAGAAGAAGAAGGGGAAGGACATGATGAAGAGGAAGAAGCTAAAGAAGAAGAAGAGGAAGAAGAAAAGGAAGAAGAACAAGAAAATGAAGAAGAGGAAGACGTAGAAGAATGAGAACAATAGGAGGAAGAAGAAGAAGTAGGAGAAGAAGAAGAAGAAGGTGAAGAAGAAGAATGAGATGATGAAGAAGAAGAAGAAGAAGGAGAAGAAGAAGCACAAGAAGAAGAAGAAGAAGAAGAGGTAGTAGAAGAAGACGAAGAGGAAAAAGTGAAAGAAGGAGAAAGAGAAGAAGAAGGTGAAGAAGAGGAAGAAGAAGAAGAAGAAGAAGGTGAGGAGGAAGAAGAAGATGATGAAGAAGAAGAAGAAGGAAAGGTAGAAGAACAAGATCAAGAAGAAGAAGAATGAGAAGAGGGAGAAGAAGAAGAAGAAGAAGAAGAAGAAGAAGAAATGGAAGATGAAAAGAAGAAGTAAAAGAAGAAGAAGAAGAAGAAGAAGAAGAAGAAGAAGAATAAGTAAGAGGAAGAAGGAGAAGAAGTAGGAAAAGTAGAAGAACTTTAAGATAAAGAAAGAGAAGTAATAGAAGAAGAAGAAGAAGAAAAGGAAGAAGTAGAAGGAGAAGAAAAAGCAAATCAAGAAGAAGAAGAAGAGGAAGTACAACTAGAAGATGAAGAAGTAGAAGAAGGCAAAGAAGTAAGAAGAATAAGATGAAGAAGAACAAAGGGAAGAAGAAGAAGAAGAAGAAGATGATGATGATGAAGAAGGAGGAAAAGAAGAAAAAGAAAAGGAGCAAGATGAAGAAGAAGAAGAAGAATAAGAAGAAAGAAGAAGAAGAATAAGAAGGAGAAGAAGAAGAAGGTGGAGGAGGAGCAGAAGAAGAAGAAGAAGGGAAAGAAGAAGTAGAAATAGAAGAAGAAGAACAAGAAGAAGAAGGAGAAGAATAAATAAAAGAATTAGTAGAAGAAGAAGAAGAAGCAGAGTAGGAAAAAGAAGAAGAAGAAGAAGAAGAGAAAGTAGAATATGAAGAAGAAGAAGGTGAAAAGGTCGAAGAAGAAGAAAAGGAAGAAGAAGAAAAGGAAGAAGAAGAAGAAGAAGAGGATTAAGAAGAAGAAGGAGAAGAAGAAGTTGAAGAAAAAGTAGTAGTAGTAGTAGTAGTAGAAGAAGAAGAAGAATAAGAAGAAGAAGAATAAGAAGAAGAAGTTGAAGAAAATGAATAAGAAGAACAAGAAGAAGAAAAAGAAGAAGAAGAAGAAGAGAAGGAAGAAGAAGAACAAAAAGAAGAAAAACATGAAGAAGAAGAAGAAGAAGAATAAGAATAAGAATAAGAATAAGAATAAGAATAAGAAGAAGAAGAAGAAGAAGAAGAAGAATAAGGACAAGAATAATAAGAAGACAAAGAGAAAGAATACGAACAATAATAATAATAATAATAATAATAATAAGTAGCTGAAGAAGAAGAGAAAGAAGATAAAGAAGAAGGTAAAGAAGATGAAATAGAAGAAGTAGAATAATAATATTAATAATAAGAAGAAGAAGAACAAGAAGTAAGAGGAAGAAGAAGAAGTAGAAGAAGAGGAAGATGAAGAAGAAGAAGAAGAACAAAGAGAAGAAGTAAGAGAAGAAGAAAAAGTTGAAGTACTTGTAGTAGTAATAGTAGTAGTTGTTGAAGAAGAAGAAGATGGTGATGATGTTGAAAAAGAAGAAGGGTAAGAATGACAAGAAGAAGAAGAAGAAGAAAAAGTAGAAGAAGAAGAAGAGAAGAAGAAGAGGAAGGAAAAGAAGAAGTAGATGATGATGATGATGATGATGATGAAGAAGAGAAAAAGAATAGGAAGTGGAAGAAGGAGAATAATAATAATAAGAAGAAGATGATGAGGAAGAAGAACAAGAGGATGAGGAACAAAAGAGAAGAAGAAGAAGAAGATGATGATGATGATGATGAAGATCAAGAAGAAGGTGAAGAAGAAGAAGAGGTGGAAGAAAAAGAATAACAAGAAGAAGCAGAACATGAAAATGAAGAAGAAGAAGAAGAAGATGAAGAAGAAGAGGAGGAGGAAGAAGAAGAAGACGAAGAAAAGAAGAAGAAGAATTAGAAGAAGGAGAAGAAGGCATTGAAAGAGAAGAAGTAGAAGTAAGAGGAATAAGAAGAAAATGAAGAAGAAGGAGAAGAAGAATATAAAGCAGGAGAAGAAGAAGAAGATGATGAAGAAGGAGAAGAAGAAGAGGTAGCAGTAGAAGGAGAATAAGAAGAAGAAGAAGAAGATGGACATGATGACGATGTTGCTGATGAAGAACAAGAAGAGGAAGAAGAAGAAGAAGAGAAAAAAGGAAGAAGAAAAAGGAGGAGAAGAAGGAGAAGAAGGAGAAGAAGAAAAAGATGAAGAAAAAGAGGAAGATGATGAAGAAGAAGAAGATGATTGCGAAGAAGAAAAAGAAGAAGAAGAAGAAGTCAAAGAAGAAGAAGAAGAAGAAGAAGGAGAACTAGAAGAAAGAGAATATGAAAAAGAAGAATAAGGAGGAGAAGAAAAATAAGAAGAAGAAGTAAAAGAAGAAGCAGAAGAAGAAGAAGAAGAGAAGAAGTAGAAGAAGAAGAAGAAGAAGAGGTAGAAGAAGAAGAAGAAGAAGTAGAAGAACAAGAAAAAAAGAAGAAGAAGAGGAAGAGGAAGAAGAAGAAGAAGTAGAAAAAGAAAAAGTGGAAGACGAAGGAGAAGAAGAAGAAGAAGAAGGAGATGAAGAAAGAAATGATGATGATGATGAAGAAGAAGAAATAGATGAAGAAGAAAAAGAAAAAGAAGAAGAAAAAGAAGAAAAGATGACGAAGAAGAAGAAGAAGAAAAGAAGAAGAAGAAGACGAAGCAGTAGGTATAAGTAAAAGAAAATGAAGGAGAGGAAGATGATGAAGAAGAAGAAGAAAAAAGAAGAAGAAGAAGAACTAGGATAAGAAGAAGAAGAAGAAGAAGAAGAAGAAGATAAAATGAAGAAGAAAATAAAGTTAAAGAAGAACAGGAAGAAGCAAAAGATGAAGAAGAAGAAGAAGGTGAAGAAGAAGAAGAAGTAGATGAAGAAGAAGAAGAAGAAAATGGAGAAGATGAAGATCAAGAAAATGAAGTAGTTATAGTAGTAGTAATAGTAGTAAGAGTAGAAGAAGAAGAAGAAGAAGAAGAAGAAAGAAGGAGAAAAAGATGAAGAAGAAGAAGAAGAAGGAGAAGAGTAGGGTGTAGAAGAACAAGAAGGAGAAGAAGAAGAAGAGGAAGATGAAGAAGAAGAAGAAGAAGAAGGAGAAGAAAAGGCTTTTGAAGAAGAAGAAGAAGAAGAAGACTATGTAGTAGTTGAAGAAGAAGAAGAAGAACAAAACGTAGAAGTAAGAGGAAGATTAAGACGATGACGACGAAAAAGAAGAAGAGGAAGAAGAAAATGAAGTAAAAGAAGTAGGAGAAGAAGAAGAAAGTGAAGAAGGAGAAGTAGTATTAGTAGTATTCGTAGTACTAGAAGAAGAAGAAGAAGAAGAAGAAGAAGAAGAAGAAGATGATGAAGAGGAAGAAAAGAAGAACAAAACGAAGA
>JAIUJO010001764.1:12500-15000 GCA_023846275.1 Vanilla planifolia | reverse complement strand
AGAAGATGATGATGATGATGAGGAAGAAAAAGAAGAAGAAAAAAGAAGAAGAAGAATAAGAGGAAGAAGTAGAGGTGGAGGAAGAAGAAGAAGAAGAAGAAGAAGATGAAACAGAAGAAGAAGAATAATAAGAAGTAAGGGGAAGAATAAGAAATAATAGAAGAAGAAGAAGATGAAAAATAGAAAGAAGAAGAAGAAGAAGAAGAAGAATAAGTAGATTAAAGGGAAGAGGAAGAAGAAGAAGAACAAGTAGAAGGAAAATTAGAACAAGAAGAATAAGAAGAAGAAGAATAATAAGAATAAGAATAAGAAAAAGGAGAAGAAGAAGCAGACGAAGAGGATGATGATGAGGAAGTAGAAGGAAAGGAGGATGAAGAAGATTATGAGGAAGAAGAAGATGAAGAAGAAAAAGAAGAAGAAGAAGAATATAAAATAGAAGAAGAAGAACATGATGATGATCACTAAGAAGAAGAAGAAGAAGAAGTAAGAGGAAGAAGAAGAGGATGAGAAAGAAGAAGAAAAAGAAGAAGAAGAAGAAGAAGAAGAAGAGTAAGAAGAATTAGAAGAAGATGAAGAAGAAGAAGAAGAAGTAAGAGGAAGAAGAAGAACTAGTAGATGAAGAAGAAGAATAAAATGAAGAAGAAGAAGAAGAAGAAAATGAAAGAGAAGAAGAAGAAGAAGGTCAGGAAGAAGAAGAAGAAGAGAAGGTAGAAGAGGAAGAAGAAGAAGAAGAAGAAGAAGATGAGGAAGAAGAAGAAGATGATGATGATGAGGAAGAAGAAGAAGAAGTAGAGGAGGAGGAGGAGGAGGAAGAAGAAGTGAGAGGAAGAATAAGAAGTAATAGAAGAATAAGAAGAAAAATAAGAAGAAGAAAAAGAAGAAGAAGAAGAAGTAAGAGAAGAAGAAGAAGGCAAAGAAGAAAAGTAAAAGAATAAGTAGAAGAAGAAGAAGAAGAAGAGGAAGAAGAAGAAGTAGAAGAAGTAGAAGAAGAAGGAAAGGAGGAAGAAGAAGAGGAGGAGGAAGAAGAAGATTTTCAGGAAGAAGAAGAAGAAGAAAAAGCAGAAGATGAAGAAGAAGATGAACAAGAAAAAGATGAAGAAGAACAAGTGGAAGAACTAGAAGAAGAAGAAGGAGGAGGAGAAGAAGTTAGAGGAGAAAGAAAAAGAAGGAAAAGATAAAGAAGTAGAAGAAGAAGCAGTGGAAGAAGAATAAGACGAAGAAGAAAGTTGAAGAAGAAGATGATGAGGAAGAAGAAGAAGAAGAAGAAGAAGAAGAAGAAGCAAGACGAAGAAGAAGAAGTAGTAGAAGAAGAAAAGGATGAAGAAGAAAAAGAAGATGAAGTTGATGATGAGGAAGAAGAATAAGAAAAAGAAGAAGAAGAAGAAGAAGAGGGGGAGGAGGAAGAAGAAGAAGAGGGGGAGGAGGAAGAAGAAGAAGAAGATGAAAAAGAAGAATAAGAAGAAGAAGAAGAAGTAAGAGGAAGAATAAGAAATAATAGAAGAAGAAGAAGAAAAATAAGAAGAAAAATAAGAAGAAGAAGAAGAAGAAGTAAGACAAGAAGAAGAAGGTAAGAAGAAAGGAAAAGGAAAACAGAAGATGAACTAGAAGAAGAAGAAGAAGAAGAAGAATAAGATGAAGAGGAAGAGAAAGAAGAAGGAGAACAAGTAGAAGGAAAAGTAGAATAAGAAACATAATAATAGGAAGAAGAAGAAGAAGAAGAATAAGAAAAAAATGGAGAAGAAGAAGTAGAAGGAGAAGATGATGATGAGGAAGAAGAAGAAGAAGAAGAATAGGAAGAAAGAAGAAGAAGAAGAAGAGGAATAATTGCAAGAAGGAAAGGAGGAAGAAGAAGAGGAGGAGGAGAAGAAGATGATGAGGAAGAAGAAGAAGAAGAAAAAGAAGAAGAAGAAGAAGAACTAGAAAAAGATGAAGAAGAACAAGTGGAAGAACAAGATGAAGAAGAAGAAGGAAGAGAAGAAGTCAGAGGAAAAAGGAAAAGAAATACAAGATGAAGAAGTAGAAGAAGAAAAAGTGGAAGAAGAAAAAGACGAAGAAGAAAGACGAAGAAGAAGATGATGAGGAAGTAGAAGAAGAAGAAGATGAAGAAGCAAGAGGAAGAAGTAGTAGAAAAAGAAAAAGAAGAAGAAGAGGAAGAAGGAGAAGAACAAGAAAATGATGATGATGAAAAAGAAGAAGAACAACAACTAGAAGAGGTTGAAGATGATGAAAAAGAAGCAGATGAAGAAGATGATGATGATGAAGAAGAAGAAAAAGAGGAAAAAATGAGGAAGAAAAAGAAAAATAAGATGAAAATGAAGAAGAAGAAGAAGAAGTTGAAGAAGAAAAGGAAGAAGAAGAAAAAGAAGAAGTAAAAGATGAAGAAAAAGAAGAAGAAGAAGCAGAAGAAAAAGAAGAAGAAGAAGATGAAGAAGAAAAAGAAGAAGAACTAGAAGAAGAAGAAAGAAGAAAGAAGAAGAAGAAGAAGAAGGAGGAGAAGAAG
>JAIUJO010001764.1:0-5000 GCA_023846275.1 Vanilla planifolia | reverse complement strand
TTGAAGAAAACCCTTTTATGAATTGCTTCGGAAGAAAGGACCAGACCTTAGTTATTTTCATGTTTTTGGTTGTAAGTGCATTATTCTTAAGAATGAGAGAGCAAATTTAGGAAAGTTTGATGAGAAAGCAAGTGTAGGAATCTTTTTATGGTATTCATCAATCAAAAAAGCATGTAGAGTCTTTAATCTAGAATCTCATATGATAAAGGAAAGAATATATGTTGTGTTTGATGAGACTATTCAACTAATTATTGAGAAGCATTTAGAAGATGAAATAAAATTAGTAAGGAAATTAGATTTAAATAAGAATGAAAAAATAGAAAATGTAGAAGTAGAAAAAGAAAAAGAAAGCAATATACCTAGAGGATGGAAATTTGCAACCTCCCATCTAAAGGATTTGATCGTGGGAGATGTGAACCAAGGAGTGAGGACTAGAGCCTCAATTAGAGATATAAATCATAGTGTCTTTGTGTCATTTTTTGAACCCAGTTCTATAGAAGAAGCCCTTGGGGATGATTATTGGGTTCAAGCCATAAATGAAGAGTTAGACCAATTTTAAAGAAATCAAGTTTGGGAGTTAGTACCAAGACCTAGTGATCAACAAGTCATTGGTACTAGATGGGTCTATAAAAATAAATTAGATAAAAATAGTGTAATAATTATAAATAAGGCTAGAATTGTTACTAAGAGATATAGTTAAACAGAAGGTATTGATTTTGAGGATTCATTTGCACTAGTAGCTAGGTTAGAAGCAATTAGATTACTTCTAGCATATTCATGTAATAAGAATTTTAGATTGTTTCAAATGGATGTAAAAAGTGATTTCTTAAATGGAATAATAGAAGAGGATGTGTTTGTAGAACAATCCCCAACTTTTGAAGATCATTCACAAGATAATTATGTCTACAAGCTTAAGAAAGCTCTTTATGGTCTTAAGCAAGCTCCACGTGCATGGTACCATAGGTTTAGTAATTATCTAGTAGAAAGTGGCTTTAAAAAGGGTAAATTAGATACTACGTTATTTCTAAAGTCATTAGGAGATTATTTATTAATTGTTCAGATTTATGTTGATGATATTATTTTTGGTAGTACAAAAGAAGAAATGTGTAGAGAATTTGGAGATCTTATGATTAAGGAATTTGAAATGAGCATGATAGGTGAGCTAAACTTTTTCTTAGGATTGCAAACAAGACGACTAAAAGATGACATTTTTTTTCTCAAACAAAATATTTGAAAGAAATGTTTAAAAAATATGGCTATGAAAATATGAAACTTAGGAAAGTTCCCATAAAACAATCTATTCACTTAGACCTAAATGAACAAGGGAAAACCATAGACCAAAATCTTTATAGAGGACTTATAGGATCTTTATTATACCTTACAACTAGTATGTCTGACATTCTATTTAGTGTTGAATTATGTGCTAGGTTCCAAGCAAACCTAAAAGAAAGTCACTTGAAACTTGTTAAAGCAATCTTCAAATATTTGAATGGGATTATGACTCTAGGATTATGGTATGCTAGAAATGACCTTTCTTGTGAACTCATTGGCTATATAGATTCAAATTTTTGAGGATCTAGAGTGGATAGGAAGAGCACATCAGGGACATGTCAATTCTTAGGACATTGTCTTGTTTTATGGTCATGCAAAAAAAAAATTGTATAGCCTTATCAACAATTGAAGTCGAATATGTTTCTGTTGGAAGTTGTGTTGCTCCAGTACTATGGTTAAGACAATAACTTCAAGACTATGGTTTAGAAGTCACACATATACCTATTAGAATTGATAACACTAGTGCATTAACATTAGCCAAGGATCAAGTTCATCATTTTAGGACTAAGCACATAGATGTTAGATATCACTTTATGAGAGACCAAGTAGCCAAAGGATAGTAGAATTAGAGTATGTTCCCACTAAGCTTGAATTGGCTGACATTTTTACCAAACCCTTGCCATCGAGCAATTTCAAACATTGAGAGAACAATTAGAAATTTTAGACATTGCTCAGGGTTCAATCCCTTTTGATGGTGTCAAAGAGGGAGAATAGTTAGGAGTTAAAGGAGCATCATGATAGGGGAGCATGTTAATTCTTAATTTTCTCCTTAAATATTTGTTTCTATTTTTTTTGTCAAATTTTTGTATTTACAACATTTATGTCTTGCCATCAAAAGGGGGAGATTGTTACACCCTTGTGTTTGATGAATCAAATAGAAATGTTTATATCTCATATAGGCTTGCTTTAGTTGAAATTGTCAATATTCAATTAAGTCAAGCCATGAACTTTAAATGTCTAAAATAATGGTCTTCAAGGTTCTTGGTGTAATGGCAAGCTTCAAAGAAATTGCAAACATGCACTAAAATTTTTATACTTGAGTTTCTCTTTATTTTTCTTGAATTTGATATGTCCAAATTTTATTTCTCTTTATTTTTCCTTTATATCTAAGTCTTAATCTTTATTCCCTAATCTCTAATACCTAAATACTAATCCCTCATACACAATCACTAATACCTCATCCCTAATTGCTAATTCAAAAATCCCTAATCCCTAATTCTCAATCCTTCCTTCCAAATCTTCAATAGATATTCTGAGATGCCTAACCTTTAATCCTTCATTTCTTAATCCCTAATCCCAAATACCTAGGTCTTAAACCCTAACCCTTAATCCATCTCTTCTTTTTCTTCTTTATCTTCTTCTTCATGGTCCTCTATTTTTTCTTCTTCATCCTCTTATTCTTCATCTTCTCCACATCTTTGTCTTCTTCTTCCTTTTCTTCGTCATCATCTTGTTCTTCTCCTTCTTTTTCTAATTTTTCTTCTTGTTTTCTTCTTCTCTTATTCTTGTTCTAATTCTTCTTCTTACTCCTCTTCTTCATAATTTTGTTCATGTTCTTCAACTTCTACAACATCTTCATTTTCTTCCTCTTCTTCTTTTTCCTCTTCTTGTACTTGTTCTTTTTCTTCTTGTTCTTGATGTTCTTGTTCTTCTTCTTCTTCTATCTCTTCTTCCACTTCTTCTTCCTTAATTTTTTTTTGTTCTTTCTCTCTTTCTTCTTCTTCTCCTCCTCCACTTCCTCCTCCTCCTTCTTCTTCTTCTTGTAATTCTTCTTCTTCTTCTTCTTCTTATATTCTTCATCTTCTTATTCTTCTTAATCTACTTCTCCAACTTCTTCTTTTTCTTCTGCTCTTCTTCTTCTACTTCATCTTCTTCTTCTTCTTCTTCTTCTTCTTTTTGCTCTTTATCTTCCTCTTCTTCCTACTCTTTTTCGTCTCCTTCTTTTACTTCTTTTTCTTTTTCTTCCTCCTCTTCGTCTTCGTCTACATTTTCTTCTTCTTTTTCTTCTTCTTCTTCTTCTTCTTCTTCTTCTTCTTCTTCTTCTTCTTCTCTTTCTTCTTCTAGTTCTTCTTTATTCCTTCTTCTTCTTCTTCTTCATCTTTTTCTTTTTCTTATTCTAATTCTTCTTCTTCTTCTTCTTCTTCCTCCATTTCTATTTCTCCTTATTCTTCTTCTAATCTTCTTCTTCTTCTTCTTCTTCTACTTCTTCTTTGTAAACCTTAATCTTTATTCTCTAATCCCTACTCCTTAACCTCTCCTTACCTAATCTCTAATCTGTAATCCCTAATAAATCCCTCTTTAATTCCTAATCTTAAATCCCTAATCCTTAATCTATCCATAATCCCTAATGCCTAATCCTTAATCCTTATTCTCTAATCTTTAATCTCTAATCCCTAAACCTTAATCCCTAATACCTAAACCCTAATCTATTATTTATAATCCCTAATCCTTAATCTCTAATCACTTATCTCTAATCCTTAATCCCTAATATTTATTCCTTAATCTCTAATCGCTAATCCGTTATCCGAAATCCCAAATCCTGATCCATTTCTTAATCGCCTAATCTCTAATCTTTAATCCCAAACCTTTAATCCATAATCCTTAATCTTGAATGACTAATCAATAATCTCTAATCCTTAATTCTTAATCTTTATTCATTAATTCATAATCCTAAATCCAAAATCCCTAATCCCTAATCCCTTATCCCTAATCCTTAGTAATTAACCCATAATCCTTAATGCCTAATTCTTAATCCCTAACAATTATTCTTATCATCCTTAATCCTTAACCTTAATCCCTTATCCATAATCCTTAATCCGTAATAGCTATTACTTATTTCCTAATCCTTACTCCCTAATTCCCAATCCATAATCCCTAAATCTTAATACCTAATTGATAATCCCTAATCTATTATCCCTAATCGTTAATCTCTAGCACTTAATCCTATATCCCTCCCACCTTAATCCCTAATCCTTAATCACTGATCCATCTTTTCTTCCTTTTATTCATCTTTTTCTTTCCCTTGTTCTTCTTCTTCTTCCCTTTCTTCTTCATTTTATTCTTCATCTTCTTCTTTTTCTTCTACCCTATCCTACTCTTCTTCTTCTTCTTCTTCTTCCTGCTCTTCTTCTTCTTCTTCTTCCTTCTCTTCTTCTTCTTCTTCTTCTCTTCCTCTTCTTCTTCTTCTTCATTGTCTTCTATTTTTACCACTTCTTCCTCCTTCGCTTCTTCTTCTTCCCCTTCTTATTTTTCACCATTTTTATTTTCTTATAATATTTCTTCCTCTTCTTCCTCCTCTTCTGCTTCTTCTTTTTCTTCTTCTTCTTCTTCTTCTTCTTCTATTTCTTCTTCTTCTTCTTCTTCTCCTTCTCCTTCTTCTTCTCCTTCTTTTTCTCTTTCTCCCTCTCTTTCAACTTCCTCTTCTCCTTTTTCTTCTCCTTCACCATCTCCTTCTCCATTTCCTTCACCTTCTTCTTCTCCTTCTCATTTTCATCTCCTTCTCCTTCTTCTCCTCCCCTTGTCCACATCCTTCTTCTACTTCTTCTATTTCGTCTTCTTCTTCAACTTCTTTCCTCTTTCTTCATTCTTCTTTTCCTTTCTTCTTCCTTCTTTCTCATTCCTTCAATCTTCTTCCTTCTTCCTTTCTCCTTCCTTTTTTTTTCTTCCTT
>JAIUJO010002177.1:45000-51203 GCA_023846275.1 Vanilla planifolia | reverse complement strand
GAAGAAGAAGATGCTGAAGAAGAGGAACAGGAAGAAGAAGAAGAAAAAGAATAAGAGGAAGAAGAGGAAGAAGAAAAAGAAATACAGGAGGAAGAAGAGAAAGAAAATGAAGAAGAAGAAGAAGAAGAAGCAGAAGAAGAAGAAAAAGTAGTAGAAGAAGAAGAAGAAGAATAAGAAGCAGAGGAAGGATGAGATGAAGTAGAAAAGGAACAAAAATAAGAAGTTGTAGAAGAAGGGGGCAAAACACAAAAATTTGAGAAACAAGAAGAGAAGACTAGGAAGAAGAAGAAGAACAGGAAGAATGTGAAGAAGAAGATGAAGAAAAAGGAGAAGGAGAACAAGAAGTCGAAGAGGAAGAAGAAGTAGTAGTAGAAAATCAAGAACAGGAAGAAGAATAATAATAATAATAAGTAGTAAAGGAAGGAGAAGAAGAGGAGAGGTAGAGGAAGGAGAAGAAGAAGATGAAATGAAGAAAAAGATGAAGAAAAGGAGGAAGATGATGAAGAAGAAGAAGAACAAGAAGAACAAGAAGAGGAAGAAGAAGGAAAAAGAAGAAGAAGAAGAAGAAAAAGAAGAAAAAGAAGAAGAATATGATGAAGTAGAAGAAGAAGAAGAAGTTGAAGAAGAAGAAGAATAAAAAGAGGAGGAAGAAGAAGAAGACGAAGAAGAAGAAGTGGAAGAAGTAGAGGAAGAAGAAGAAGAAGAAGTGTAAGCTTATGATCATGAAGAAGAAGAAGAAAAGAAAAAAGAAGAAGAAGAAGGAGAGGAAGAGAAGGATGAAGAAGAAGAAGAAGAGGGTGACAAAGAAGAATAAGAGAAAGAAGAAGAAGAAGAAGAAGGATAACCAAAAGCAAAAGAGGAAGAAGAAGAAGAACAAGAAGAAGAAGAGGAAGAAGAAGAAGAAGAAGAAGAAGAAGAAGAAGAGATTGAAGAAGATGAAGAAGAAGAAGAAGAGAGGAAGAAGAAGAGAAGAAGAAGAAGAAGAAGAGATTGAAGAAGATGAAGAAGAAGAAGAAGACGAAGAAGAAGAAGAAAAAGAAGGAGATGAAGAAGAGGAAGAAGAAGAAGAAGAAGTAGAAGAAGAGGAGGAAGATGAAAAAGTAGAAGAAGAAGACGAGGAAGAAGAAAATGGATAGGAAGAAGAAGAAGAAGAAGAAGAAGAATAAGAGGAAGAAGAAGAAGTAGAATTAGAAGAGGAAGAAGAAGAAGAGAAGAAGAAGAAGAAAAATGAGAAGAAGAAGAAGATGAGGATGAAGAAGAAGAAGAAGAAGAAGAAGTAGAACAGGAAGAATGTGAAGAAGAAGAAGAAGAAAAAGAAGAAGAAGGAGAACAAGAAGTCGAAGAGGAACAAGTAGTAGCAGAAAATCAAGAATAGGATGAAGAAGAAGAAGAAGAATAAGAGGAGGCAGAGGAAGGAGAAGAAGAAGAAGAAGTGAAAGAAGGGGGAGAAGAAGATGAAAAAGAAGAAAAAGATGAAAAAGAAGAGGAGGATGAAGAAGAAGAAGAAGAAGAAGAAGAGGAAGAAGAAGTGCAAGAAGAAGAAGAAAAAGAAGAAGAATATGAAGAAGTAGAAGAAGAAGACGAAGAAGTTGAAGAAGAAGAAGAAGAAGGGGAAGAAGAAGAAGAAGAAGTGGAAGAGGAAGTAGAGGAAGAAGAAGAAGTAGAAGAAGTATAAGCTTATCATGATGAAGAAGAAGAAGAAAAAGAAGAGAAAAAAAAAGTAGAAGAAGGACAACAAGTAGAACGAGAAGAGGAAGAAAAGAAAAAGAAGAAGAAGAAGAAGGAGAGGAAGAGAAGGACGAAGAAGAAGAAGAAGAAGAGGGTGATAAAGAAGAATAAGAGAGAGAAGAAGAAGAAGAAGAAGGAGAACCAAAAGTAGAAGAGGAAGAAGAAGAACAAGAAGAAGAACAGGAAGAAGAAGAAGAAGAAGAAGAAGAAGAAGAAGAGTTGGAAGAAGATGAAGAAGAAGGAGAGGAAGAAGAAGAAGAGAAAGAAGAAGTTGAAGAAGAGAAAGAAGAAGAAGAGGAGGAAGAAGAAAAAGTAGAAGAAGAAGAAGAGGAAGAAGAAAATGAATAGGAAGAAGAAGAAGAAGAAGAAGAGGAGGAGGAGGAAGACGAAGAAGAAGAAGAAGAAGAAGAAGAATAAGAGGAAGAAGAAGAAGTAGAATTAGAAGAGAAAGAAGAAAAATGAGAAGAAGAAGAAGAAGAAGTAGATGATGATGATAAAGAAGAGGAGGAAGAAGAAGAAGAAGAAGAAGAGGAAGAAGAAGAAGATTAAGGAAAAGAAGAAGAAGAATTAAAAGAAGAAGAAGGAAATTTTGAAGCCCTGCACCTGAAACAAGTACCACTATCTAAAGAAAACATCAGAGACATTTTGCTGTTACAACATCGAGTGAGGAGAAGGAACAAAAACATAGTGTAGGAACCCGACAGTGAGACAAACCCTAACTTCTGTTCAAACTATTTCAAAAACAAACCATGGAACTGAACTAATTTGTTTGCATAGTGACCTAAAACCTAGTGTTGGGACTCGATAGTGAGACAAACCCTAGCTTCTATTCGAACTATTTCAAAAACAAACCATGGAACTGAACTAATTTGTTTGTATAGTGACCTAAAATCACAAAATATAAACAAAAAATATTTTTAAAAGTTTACTGACACCAAAAACTCCCCTCTCTCGAATATCTGATGAAAAGGTCTCTCCTCTATTAGCAACTTTCGCAGCTCTCGGTGTAGTGGATACATGGGATGCATGACCTATGATGTAAGCACTAATGAGATTTTTATAGATCTTAGTAGATAAATCCACAATAATTAACCAGGTAAATAAAAAGATGTACCATGAACAGTGAAGATGAATTAGATGTATAAAACTAAAACCATATAAGATGTCATACATAAAACTAGATGAAAAACAAAAAGAAATATCAGTTCCTTATTATTTTTTATTATAGTTGTGTTATTACTAAGCCTGATTCTCTTAGATGCATTATCCTCTATGGATCTAATCATCACCAAGAAATGACCTCCAACTAGTATCCAACCTAGCATATAACATGAGGTAGATATCTAATCCGAAGATTGATACCCTGCGATTCCACATGCTGGACCTAGTGCCACCAAACAGGTATGGTACTTATACCTTGCGATCCAACGCGTTGGGCCTGGTGTAAATTATCATGGAGTCATAGCACATAACACTAGGCAGATATTTGATTCGAAGATCGATACGCTACGATCGCATGTGCTTTGACCTAGTGGTGAGGATAATGTTCTCTGCGATCCCTTTTTATTACTATCATTTTTTCAAACATTAATCGAGATAATGGAGCCATATCAAATGACCATTTTCTTCCTTATTGTTTCTTTCTTTACCATACTTCTTTTTTTTATTTTTTATGAAATTGAAATAAACAACAACAACCAAAACACCATGTGATATAGTATGAAAACAAGGTAAAAAAATATATTAATATGCTACATCACAGGGTGAGGAATTTATTTACCTTTTCTTGATGTCCTTACGAAAAAATCCTCGCAGACCGTCACCTTCGCGTGCCAGAACTCTCGGAATCCTCATCGACTATTACTGTCACCTTACAGACCTTACGGAAATCTTCTAAGAGCACCAAAACAGCTGCCAAAAATCTCGCACTTAAAGAATTCTTGCTACAGTCACGTTTTTGCAAAACCTCGCACCCTGACAATCTCTCCGTACTCTTGTTTTCGTAGAAGTGCTTTTCAAAGCTTTCCCCATAGTTGAGTTAGTTTTCACAGAAGTGCTTTTCAAAACACACCTTAGTCAATTTTTGTGCCTGCGACTGATATTTCTTGAACTCTTGTGAACTGAATGCAAGAAGGCTTGAGAACCGACTATTTGCAAAACAGCCACTCCAAATTCACTCTTTGCACATAGATGATCCGCGCAGAGAGAGGCCTGTGCAAAAATTCTTAAAATTCCACATTTACCTAACGCAGCCAACATCTTTAAAATTACAAATATACCTTCTACCAAAACAAACTTCAGCTATGCTGACATTTACAAAATTACAAATCTACCCTAAATGTACGAATTTATCTTAGATCTTTAAAAATTAATAATTTATTCCTTAGAGCTCTAAAAATTACTAACTAAAAAACTTTGCACTCATCTCAAAAGGCACTTCTAAGAAGGACAAAATAAGGAAAAACTAAGGCAAATGAAAAAGAAGAAGAAGAAAAAGAACAAAAAAGAAGATGAAGGAGAAGAAGAAAGAGAATAAGTGAGAAAAAAGGGAAGAAGAAGTAGAGGACAAAGATGAAGAAGAGGTAGAATGAGAAGAAGAAGAGTAGAATAAGAAGGAGAAGAAGAAGAAGAAGAAGAAGAAGAAGAAGAATTAGAAAAAGGAGGAGGAGGTGGAGGAGAAGAAGAAGAAGATGATGATGAAGAAGAAGAAGAAGAAGAACAACAAAAATAAGAAGTAGTAGAAGAAGAAGATGATGAGGAAGAAAAAAAAGAAGAATAAGAATAAGAAGAAGAAGAAGAAGAAGAAGAAGAAGAAGAAGATGAAGTAGGAGAAGAACTAGAAGAA
Source organism: Vanilla planifolia (assembly GCA_023846275.1). NCBI lineage: Eukaryota > Viridiplantae > Streptophyta > Magnoliopsida > Asparagales > Orchidaceae > Vanilla > Vanilla planifolia. The sequence goes on along the minus strand of JAIUJO010002177.1, from coordinate 46,630 downwards.
TAAGGAGAAGAAGAAGAAGAAGAAGAGGAAGAAGATGAAAAAGAGGAAGAAGATGAAAAAGAGGAAGAAGGAGAAGAAGAAGAAGGAGGAGGAGGAGGAGGAGGAGATGAAAAAAGAAGACAAAACAGTTGTATAAGAAGAAGAAGAAAAGTAGAAGTAAAAGAAGGAGATGAAGAAGTGGGAGAAGAAGAAGAGGGAAAAGAAGAAGAAGAAGAAGAAGAGGAAGAGGAGGAAGAAGAAGAAGAATAAGAAGGGGAAGAAGAAGAGGAAGAAGAAGTAGAAGACGAAAAAAGAAGATAGAAAAGTGGTATAAGAAGAAGAAGAAAAAGAAGAAGGAAAGTAGAAGTAAAAGAAGGAGATGAAGAAGTAGGAGAAGAAGAAGATGGAGAAGAAGAAGAAGAAGAAGAAGAAGAAGAAGAAGAAGAAGAGGAAGAAGAAGAAGAAGAAGAAGTATAATTGGAAGAAGAAGAAGAAGAAGAAGAAGAAGAACAAGAGGAATAAGATGAAGAAAAGAAGTAAAAGAACAAGAAGACAAAGAAGAAGAAAAAGAAGTTGAAAGAGAAGAAGAAGAAGAAAAATGATCATGATGAATTAGTGCAAGAAGAAGAAGAAGAAGAAGAAAAAGTGGAAGCAAAAGAAGAAGAAGCAGAAGAATAAGATGATTTAGAGGATGTAATACAAGAAGATGAAAAGAAGAGGAAGAAGAAGGAGAATATGGAGAAGAAGAAGAAGAAGAATAAGATGATTTAGAGGATGTAATACAAGAAGATGAAAAGAAGAGGAAGAAGAAGGAGAATATGGAGAAGCAGAAGAAGAACAAGAGAAAGAAGAAGAAGAAGAAGAAGAAGAAGAGAAAGAAGAAGAAGAAGTTGAAGAGGAAGAAAAAGTAGAAGAAGAAGAGGAACAAGAAGGAGAAGAAGTGGACGAAGAAGAAGAATAAGAGCTAGAAGAAGTGGAAGAAGACAAAGAAGAAGAAGAAGAAGAAGAAGGAGATGATGAAGAAGAAGAAGAAGAAGATGAAGTAGAAGAAGAGGAAGAAGAAGAAAAAGAAAAAGAAGAAAAGGACAAAGAAGAAGAAGAAGAAGAAGTGAAAGAAAGAGAAGGAAGAGGAAGAAGAAGAAAAAGTTGATTAAGAAGAAGAAGCAGAAGAAGACGAAAAATAGGAGGAAGAAGAAGAAGAAAATGAAGTGGAAGAAGAAGAAGAAATAGAAAAAGGCAAAAAAAAGAAAAAGAATAAGATGAAGGAAAAGAAGAAGAAGAAGAAGAAGAAGAAGAGGTAGAAGAAGAATAGAAGAAGAAGAAGAACATGATGATGGTGATGATTTTGAAGAGCAAGTAGTAGAGGAAGAAGAAGACAAAGAAGAGGAATAAGAAAAAGAAGAACAAGAAAACGATGAAGAAGAAGAAGAAGAATATAATGACGAAGAGGACGAAAAGAAGAAGAAGAAGAAGAAGAAGAAGAAGATGAAGAAGAAGAAGATGAACAAGTAGAAGACGAAAAAGAAGAAGAAGAAGAAGAAGAAGAAGAAGAAGATGAAGGAGAAGAAGAAGAAGAAGAAGAAAAAGAAAAAGAAGAAGAAAAGATGAAGATCCAGAAGGAGAATAAGAACATGAACATGTGTAAGAATAA
>JAIUJO010002177.1:17500-37500 GCA_023846275.1 Vanilla planifolia | reverse complement strand
ACAAGAAGAAGGAGAAGATGAAGATGAAGAAGGAGAAAAAGAAGAATAAGAAAAACACGAAGTAGAAGAATAAGAAGAAGAAGAAGAAGAAGAACTAAAAGAAGTTGATGATGATGATGATGAAGAAAAAGGAGGAGAAGTAGAAGAAGAAGAAGAAGGAGGAGGAGGAGGAGGAGGAAAAGTAGGAGGAGGAGGAAAAGTTGAATTACGAGATGATGAAGAAGAAGTGCAAGGAGAAGATGAAGATGAAGAAGATAGAGAAGAAGAAGAAGAAGAAGAAGAAGGAGAAGAAGAAGAAAATGGAGACAAAGAAAAGGAACAAGAAGAAGAAGAAGAAGAAGAGGAGGGAGGAGAAGAAGTAGATGAAGAAGAAGAAGAAGATGTAGATGTAGAAGAAGAAGAAGGAGAACAAGAAGACTATGATAATGAAGAAGAAGAAGAAGATGATGAAGAAGACGAAAAAGAAGAAGAAAAATAAGAAGAAGTGGAAGGTAAAGAATAAGAAAATGAAGAAGAAGAAGAAGAAGAAGAGGATGAAGATGATGTAGAAAAAGAACAAGAAGAAGAAGGAGAAGATGAAGGCAAAGATGAAGAAGAAGAAGAAGGAGAAATAAAAAAAGAAGAAGAAGGAGAAGGAGAAGAAGAAGAAGAAGAAAAATAAATAGAAAAAGAAGAAGAAGAAGAAGAAATCGAACAATGGGAAGGAGAAGAAAAAGTGGAAGAAGAAGAGGGAGAAGAAGAAGAAGAAGAAGTTCAAGAAGTCGAAGAAAAAGAAGAAAACTTCGATGAAGATGAAGAAAATCTAGAAAATGAGAGAGAAGAGGAAGAAGGAGAAGAAGAAGAAGAAGAAGTAGAAAGTGAAGAAGAAGAAGAAGAGGAAGAAGACGATGAAGTGGAAAGAGAAGTAGACGAAGACCAAGAAGAAGAAGAAGAGCAACAACAACAAGAACAAGAACAAGAAGAACGAGAAGAAGGAGATGAAGAAGAAGGGGAAGAAGAACAAGAAGAATAAGAAGAAGGAGAAGTAAAAGTAGTAGTAGAAGAAGAAGAAGAAGGAGAAGAAGTTGAAGAAGACGAAGTTGATGAAGAAGATGGAGAAAAAGATGAAGAAAATGAAGAAAAAGAAGAAGAAGAAGAAGGAGAACAAGAGGAAGAGAAAGAAGAAGATGATGAAGAAGAAGAAGGAGAATAAGAAGAAAAAGAAGGAGAAGAGGAGTAAGAAGAAGAGAAGTGGAAGAAGAAGAAGAAGAAGAAAAGAAGAAGAAGAAGAAGGAGAAGAAGAAGATGAAGGAGAGAAAGTAGTAGAAGTTGAAGAATCAGAAGGAGTAGGATAAGATGGAGAAGGAGAAGGAGAAGAAGAAGAAAAGGAAGAAGAAAAAGAAGACGAAGACAAAGAACATAGAAGTGGAAGACAAAGAAGAAGAATAAGACGAAGAAGAAGAAAAAGAGGGAGATGAAGAAGAAGAAGAAGAAGAAGAATAAGAAGAAGAAGAAGGACAAGAAGAAGAATAAAAGGAAGAAGAGGATGAAGAAGAAGAATACGAAGAATAACGGGCGGATGAAGAAGAAGAAATAGAAGTAGAAGATGATGATGATGAAGAGGAATAATAATAATAACAATAATAATAAATAATAAATAATAAATAATAATAATAATAATAACAAATAAAAGAAGACAAAGAAGAAGAAGAAGAAGATGAAGAAAAGTGGATGAAGAAGAAGAAGAATAAGGAAAAGAACAAGAAAAGAAGAAGAAGCAGAAGATGAAGAAGAAGAAGAAAAAGAAGTCAAAGAAGTAGAAGAATAAGAAGAATAAGAAAATGAAGAAGAAGAAGGAGATGAAGCAAAAGAAGAAGAAGAGGAAGAGGAAGAAGAAGAAGATGGAGAAAAAGAAGAAGGAAAAGAAGGAGAAGAAAAAGAAGTAGTAGTAGAAGAAGAAGAAGAAGAAGAAGAAGAAGCAGAAAAGAAGTAGTAGTAGTAGAAGAAGAAGAAGAAAAAAGAGAAGAGAAAGAAGAAGCTGAAGAAAAGGAAGAAGAAGAAGAAAAAGAAGAAGAACGAGATGAAGGAGATGATGAAGAAGAAGAAGAAGAAGAAGAAAAAGAAGAAGACAATGAAGAAAAATGAAGAAGTCGAAGAAGAAGAAGAAGTAAACGATGAAGGAAGAAGAAGAAATAGTAGATGACGAAGAAGAAGAAGAAGAATAATAAGAATAAGAAGAAGAAGAAGAGAAGAAGGAACAAAACTAGAAGAACAAGAAAAAGGAGAAGAAGAACAAGAAGAATAAGCAGGAGAAGACGAAGAAGAAGGAGATGAAGCAGTGGAAGAAAAAGCAAAGAAAGAAGAAGATTATGATGAGGAAGAAGTAGAAGAAGAAGAAGATGAAGAAGATTAGAAGTAGAAGAACATGAAGAAGAAGAGAAAGAAGAAGAAAAAGAAGAAGAAAAGAAAATGAAAAAGAAGAAGAAGAAGAAGAAGAGGAGGAAGAAGACAAAGAGGAAGAGGATGAAGAAGAAGAAAGAAAATTAGAAGAAGATGAAGAAGAAGATGATGATGATGATGATGATGTGAAGAAGAAGAAGTAGAAGAAGAATGAAAATAAGAAGAAGAAGAAGAAGAAGAATTAGAAAATAATAATAATAATAATAATAATAATGATGAGAATACTTCGATGAGAAGAAGAAGTTGAAAAAGATGAAGAAGAAGAAGAAGAAAAAGAACAAGAAGCAGAGTTCAACGACAAGAAGTTTAAAAAGAAGAAGAAGAAGAGGAAGAAGACGAAGTAAAAGAAGAAAAAGAAGAAGAAAAATGAGAATAATAACAATAAGAAGAAGAAGAAGAAGAAGAAGGCGAAGAAGGGGAAGAAGTAGAAGAAGAAGAAGACAAAGAATAAGAAGTTGAAGAAAATGGTGAAGAAGAAGGTGAAGAAGTAGATGAATAGCAAGATGAAGTAGTAGTAGCAGAAGAAGAATAATAAAATGAAGAAGAAGAAGAAGAAGAAGAAGAGGAAGATGATTAAGAAGGAGAAGAAGAAGAAGAAGAAAAAGTAGAAGAAGATTTAGAATAAGAAGAGGAAGAAGAAGAAAGGAGAAGAAGAAGAAGAAGAAGAAGATGATGAAACAAAAGAAGAAGAAGAAGAAGAACAAGAAGTAGAAAAAGAGAAATAAGATGATAAAGAACGAGGAGAATAAGTAGATAAGAAAAGAAGAAGAAGCAGAAGAAGAAGAGAAGGAGAAGAAGAAGATGATGATGATGATGATGAAGAAAAGAGAAAGAAGAAGTTGAAGAAAAACAGGAGGAAGAAGAAGAAGAAGATGAAGAAGATGAAGTATAAGAGGTAAAGAAAGAAGAAGAAGAAGAAGTCAAAGAAGTAGAAGAATAAGAAGAATAACAATATGAAGAAGAAGAAGGAAAAGAAGCGAAAGAAGAAGAAGAAGAAGAAGAAGGAAAACATGATGAGAAATAAGAACATGATGAAGAAGAAGAAAGAGAATAAGAAGAAGAAGAAGGAGAAGTAGAATAAGAAGAAGAAGAAAAGAATTAGAAGTAGAAGAAGGAAAAGAATGAGGAGAAGAAAAAGAAGAAGAAGAAGAAGAAGAAGAAGAAGAAGAAGAAGAATTAGAAGAAAAAGAAGAGGTAGAAGAAGCTGAAGAAAAAGAAGAAGAAGAAGACGAAGAAGAAGAATAAGATGAAGGAGACGAAGTAGAAGAAGAAGAAGAAGTGGAAGAAGTGGCAGAAGACGAAGGTGAAGAAGAAGTAGAGGATGTAGAAGAAGAAAAAGAAGAAGAAGACAGTGAAGAAAAATTTGGAAGATGATGAAGAAGAACAGGTAAAGAAAGAAGGAAAAAGAAGTAGTAGATGAAGAAGAAGAAGAAAAAGTAGGAGAAAAAGAAGAAGATGAAGAAGAAGAGAAAGAAGAAGAAAATTAAGAAGAAAAAACAGAAGAAGAAGAACAAGAAGAAGGAGGAGAAGAAGAAGAAGAAGAAGAAGTAGAAGAAGTAGAAGACGAAGAAAAAGAAGACGAAGTAGTGGAAGAAGAAGAAGAAGAGAAAAAAGATGAAGATTATGATGAAGAAGAAGTAGAAGAAGAAGAAGAAGAAGAAGAAGAAAAAGAAAAAGAAAAAGAAAAGGATGAAAAATAAAATGATGATGAAGAAGAAGAAGAAGATGATAAAGATGAAGAGGAAGAAGATGATAAAGATGAAGAGGAAGAAGATGAAGAGCAAGAGGATGAGGAATAAGCACAAAAATAAGAAGAAGAAGAAGATGATGATGAAAAAGAGAAGAAGAAGAAGAAGAAGAAGATGATGATGATGATGATTATGAAGAAGAAGAACTAGAAGAAGAAGTAGGAAAAGAAGAAGAAGAAGAAGAAGAAGAAAAATAAGAACAAGAATGAGAAGAAGAAGAAGAGGAAGAAGAAGATGAAGAATACTTCAATGATAAGAGGAAGTTGAAAAATAAGAAGAAGAAGACTTCCATTAGAAGAAGAAGTTAAAAAAGAAGAAGAAGAAGAAGAGGAAGAGGAAGAGGACGAAGTAGAAAAAAGAAGAAGAAGAAAAAGAAGAAGAAGAAGAAGAAGATGAAGAAGAAAAATGAGAATAATAATAAGAAGAAGAAGAAGGAGAAGAAGAAGACGACCTTGAAGAAGAAGAAGACAAAGAAGGGGAAGAAGGAGAAGTCAAAGAGGAAGAAGAAGAGCAAGAAGAAGATGAACACAACGATGAAGAAGAAGAAGAAAAGCAAGAACAAGTAGTAGTAGTAGTAGAAGAAGAAGAAGAAGAAGAAGAAGAAGAAGTGGATGATGATGATGATGATGAAGATGAAAAGAAGATGAACAAGAAGAAGAAGAAGAAGGAGAAGAAGAAGGAGAAGAAGATTGAGAAGAAGATGTAGGAGAAGAGGGAGAAGAAGAAGAAGGAGAAGTAGAAGAAGAAGAAGAAAATGAAGAAAAGAAACCGAAGAAGAAGAAAATTGAAAAGAAGAAAATGAAGAATTACAACAACAAGAAGAAAAAAAAGAAGAAAAAGAAAGAAGAAGAAGAAGAAGGAGAAGAGGGAGAAGATGAAGTTGGACAAGAAGAATAAGAGGTAGAAGAAGATAATAATGATGATTATGATGATGAAGAAATAGGAGAAGAAGAAGATGCTGAACAAGAAGAAGAAGACAAAAAAGATAAAGAAAAAGAAGTAGGCAAAGAAGGAGGAGAAGAAGTAGGAGAAGAAGAAGAAGAAGTTGAAGTTGAAGAAGAAGAGGTAGTTGAAGAAGATGAAGAAGAAGAGGAAGATGATTATGATGAAGAATAAGAGGAAGAACTAGAAGAAAAAGCAGACGAAGACAAAGAAGAAGAAGAAGAAGATGAAGAAGAAGATGTTAAATATAAAGAAGAGGAAGTAGAATAAGAAGAAGAAGAAGAAGAAGACGAAAAAGAAGAAGAAGAAGGTGAGGAAGAAGAAGCATAGAAAAAAATGAAGTTGAGGTAGTAGAAGATGTAGAAGAAAAAGTCAAAGTAGAAGTAGAAGAACGAGAAAAAGAAGAAAAAGAAGAAGATGAAAAAGAAGAGGAAGAAGAGGAAGAAGAGGAAGAAGAAGAAGAAAAAGAAGAGAAGAAGAAGAGAAGAAGAAGAAGAAGAAGCAGAAGAAGAAGAAGAGAAGAAGAAGAAGAAGATGAAGAAGATGATGATAAAGAAAAGAGGAAGAAGAAGAAGAAGAAGAAGAAGAAAAACAAGAATAAGAAGAAGAAGATGAAGAAGATGAAGAAGAAGACGAAGAAGAAGAAGAAGAAGATGATGATGATGACGATGACAAAGAAGAAGAAGAACAAGAAGAGTAAGAAGAAGAATAAGAACAAGACAAAGAAGAAGGAGAAGGAGAAGAAGAAATAGAAGAAGAAGAAGAAAAAGAATAAGAAGAAATAGAAGAAGAGGAAGAAGAAGAAGAAGAAGAAGAAGAAGAAGAAGGAGAAGAAGAAGGAGGAGGAGGAGGAGGAGAAGAAGAAGAAGATGATGATGAAAGAGGAGGAGAAGAAGAAGAGAAAGAAGAAGAAGATGAACGAGGAGAAGAAGGAGAAGGAGGAGGACAAGAAGAAGAAGAAGAAGAAAATGAAGAAGAAAAAGATGAAGAAGACGACGACAAAGAAGAAGAAGAAGAAAAAGAAGGATAAGAAGAAGAAGAAGAAGAAGAAGACGAATAAGAACAAGAAGAAAAAGTAGAAGATGGAGAAAAAGAAGGAGAAGAAAAAGAAGAACAAGAAAAAAAGAAGAAGATTAAGAATAAGAAGATATAGAATTGTAAAGAGAAGAAGAAGAAGAAGAAGAAGATGAAGTTGAAGAAGAGAAAAAAGATAAGAAGAAGCAGAAGAGGAAGAAGAAGAAGAAGAAGAAGAAGAATAAGAATGAGAATAAGAAGAAGAAGAAGAAGAAGAGGACAAGGAAGAAGAAGAAGGAGAAAGAGAAGAAGAAGAAGAAGAAGAAGAAGAAGAAGAAGAGGAACAAGTAGTCATAGAAGAAGAAAATAAGGAAGAATAGGTAGAAGAAGGAGAAGTAGAAAAGGTAGTAGTAGCAACAGTAGAAGAAGATGAAGAAGAAGAAGAAGAAAATGAAGAAAAAAAAGAAGAGGAAGAAAATGATGAAGAAGAAGAACAAGAAGAGGGATAAGTAGTAGAAGAAGAAGAAGAAAAAGAAGAAGATGAAGAAGAAGACTACGATAGTGAAGAAGAAGAAGAAGATGATGAAGAAGATGAAGAAGAAGAAGAAAAAGAAGAAGAAGAGTAAGGTATAGAATAAGAAAATGAAAAAGAGGAAGAAGAAGAAGAAGAAGAAGAAAAGGATGAAGATGATGTAGAAGAAGAACAAAAAGAAGAAGGTGAAGAAGAAGGTAAAGATGAAGAAGAAGAAGAAGGAGAAATAAAAGAAGAAGAAGAAGGAGAAGGAGAAGAAGAAGAAGAAGAAGAAGAAATAGAAAATGAACAAGAAGAAAAAGAAGAAGAAGAAGAAGAGGAAGAAGACGAAGAAGGGGAAGAAGAAGAAAAAGTAGAAGAAGAAGAGGAAGAAGAAGAAGAAGAAGAAGAAGAAGAAGAAGTTGAAGAAGAAGAAGAAAAAGAAGAAGAAAGAGAAGAAAAAGAAGAAGACTTTTACGAAGATGAAGGAAATCTAGAAGGTGAGAGAGAAGAGGAAGAAGGAGAAGAAGAATTAGAAGAAGAAAGAGAAGAAGAAGAAGAAGAGGAAGAAGATGATGAAGTGGAAAGAGAAGTAGACGAAGATCAAGAAGAAGAAGAAGGAGAAGAAGAAAGGGAAGAAGAAGAAGAAGAATAAGAAGAAAAAGAAGAAGTAAAAGAAGAAGAAGAAGAAGAAGAGGAAGGAGAAGATGGATAAGATGAAGAAGATAAATAAAAAAAAGAAGAAGAAGAAGGAAAAGAAGAAGAAGAAGGAGAAGAAGAGGAAGAGAAAGAAGAAGATGAAGAAGAAGAAGAAGGAGAATAAGAAGAAGAAGAAGGAGAAGAAGAGTAAGAAGAAGAAGAGAATTTGAAGAAGAAGAAGAAGAAAAGAAGAAGAAGAAGAAGAAGAAGAAGAAGATTAAGAAGAGAAAGTAGTACAAGTCAAAGAATCAGAGGAAGAAGAGGGAGAAGGAGGAGATGGAGAAGGAGTAGGAGAAGAAGAAGAAAAAGAAGATGAAGAAGGCAAAGAAGAAGAATAAGAAGTCAATAAAGAAGACATAGAAGAGGAAGACAAAGAAGACTAAGAAGAAGAATACGACGAAGAATAAGAAAAAGAGGGATATGAAGAAGAAGAAGAAGAAGAAGAAGAAAAAGAAGAAGGATAAGAAGAAGAAGAAGAGAAAGAAGAGGATGAAGAAGAAGAATACGAAGAATAAGAGGAGGATGAAGAAGAAGAAATAGAAGTAGAAGATGATGATGATGATGATGATGATGAGGAATAATAATAATAATAACAATTAAAAGAAGACAAAGAAGAAGAAGAAGAAGATGAAGAAAGGTGGAAGAAGAAGAAGAAGAAGAAGTAGAAAAAGAACAAGAAAAGAAGAAGAAGAAGAAGATGATGAAGAAGAAGAAGAGAAAGAAGAAGAAGAAGAAGAAGTCAAAGAAGTAGATCAATAAGAAGAATAAGAAAATAAAGAAGAAGAAGGAGAAGAAGCAAAAGAAGAAGAAGAAGAAGAAGAAGATGATGAAGAAGAAGAAGAAGAAGGAGAAGAAGAAGAAGGAAAAGGAGGAGAAGAAAAAGAAGTAGAAGAAACAGAAAAAAAGGAAGAAATAGAAGCAGAAGAAGAAGAAGAAGAAGAAGAAGAGGAAGAAGAAGCTGAAGAAAAGGAAGAAGAAGAAGACAACGAAGTATGAGATGAAGGGGATGAAGAAGAAGAAGAAAAAGAAGAAGAAGGAGAAGAAGAAGAAGAAGAAGAAAAAGACAATGAAGATAAATGAAGAAGTCGAAGAAGCAGAAGAAGAAGTAAACGTTGAAGGAAGAAGAAGAAATAATAGATGATGATGAAGAAGAAGAAGAATAAGAATAAGAAGAAGAAGAAGAGAAGCAGAAATAAAAGAAGAAGAACAAGAAGAAGGAGAAGAAGAACAAGAAGAAGAAGAAGATGTAGAAGACGAAGAAGAAGGAGAAGTAGTGGAAGAGAAGAAGAGAAAGAAGAAGATTATGATAATGAAGCAGTAGAAGAAGAAGAAGACGAAGAAGATGAAGTAGAAGTAGAAGAAGATGAAGAAGAAGAAAAAAAAGAAAAAAAAGAAAAAGAAGAAAAAAAATGACAAAGAAGAAGAAAAAGAAGAAGAGGAAGAAGACGAAGAGGAAGAGGATGAAGAAGAAGAAGATGATGACGATGATGTGAAGAAGAAGAAGAAGAAGAAGAGGAAGAATTACAAGAAGAATAATAATAATAATAATAATAATAAGAATACTTCAATGAGAAGAAGAAGTTGAAAAAGAAGAAGAAGAAGAAGAAGAAGAACAAGAAGCAGAGTTTAATGAGAAGAAGAAGTTGAAAAAGAAGAAGAAGAGGAAGAAGACGAAGTAAAAGAAGAAGAAGAACGAGAGTAATAACAATAAGAAGAAGAAGAAGAAAAAGAAGGAGAAGAAGAGGAAGAAGTAGAAGTCGAAGAAGAAGAGGAAGAATAAGAAGATGAAGGAAACGATGAAGAAGAAGGTGAAGAAGAAGAAGAAGAGTAAGAAGAAGTAGTAGTAGTTGTAGAAGAAGACTAATAAAATGAAGAAGAAGAATAATAAGAAGATGATTAAGAAGGAGAAAAAGAAGAAGAAAAAGGAGAAAAAGGAGAAAAAGATGTAGAATAAGAAGAAGAAGAAGAAGAAAGAGAAGAAGAAGAAGAAGTAGAAGAAGAAGAAGTAGAGGAACAAAAAGACGAAGATAAAGAAGAAGAAGAAGAAAAAGAAGAAGAAGATAAAGAAGAAGAAGAAGAAGAAGAAGAAGAGGAAGAGAAATAAGAAGATGATAAAGAAGAAGGAGAATAAGAAGAAGATGGAGAAGAAGAATAAAAAGAAGAAGAAAAGAAGAAGAAGCCAAAGAAGAAGAAGATAAGAAGAAGAAGATGATGAAGAAGAAGAAGAAGATGATGATGATGAAGAAAAGAGGAAGAAGAAGAAGAAGAAGAGAAACAAGTGGAAGAAGAAGAAGAAGATGAAGAAGATGAAGAAGAAGAAGAAGAGAAAGAGAAAGAAGAAGGTGAAGAGGAAGAAGAAGTCGAAGAAGTAGAAGAATAAGAAAAATTAGAATATGAAGAAGAAGAAGAAGAAGATGGAAAAGATGCAAAGAAATAAGAAGATGATGAAGAAGAAGAAAGAGAATAATAAGAAGAAGAAGGAGAAATAGAATATGGAGAAGAAAAGAAGTAGAAGAAGAAGAAAGAAAAGAAGGAGGAGAAGAAATAGAAGAAGAAGAAGAAGAAGTGGAAGAAGACAAAGGTGAAGAAGAAGCAGAAGATGTAGAAGAAGAAAAAGAAGAAGAAGACAATGAAGGAAAATGTGGAAGACAAAGAAGAAGTAAACGAAAAATGAAAAAGATGTAGTAGATGACGAAGAAGAAGAAAAAGAAGGAGAAAAAGAAGAAGATGATGAAGAAGAAAAAGAAGAAGAAGAAGAAGAAGAAGTAGAAGAAGAAGAACAAGATGAAGGGGAAGAAGAAGAAGACGAAGTATTGGAAGAAGAAGAAGAGGAGAAAAAAGATAGATTATGATGAAGATGAAGTAGAAGAAGAAGAAGACGAAGTAGATGAACTAGAAGTATTAGAAGAAGAAGAAAAAGAAAAAGAAAAAGAAAAAGATGAAAAATAAAATGGCGATGAAGAAGAAGAAGAAGATGATTAAAATGAAGAGGTAGAAGACAAAGAGCAAGAGGATAAGGATGAAGAACAAAAATAATAATAATAAGAAGATGATGATAAAAAAGAGAAGAAGAAGAAGAAGATGATGATTATGAAGAAGAAGAAATAGAAGAAGAAGAAGGAAAAGAAAAAGAAGAAGAAGAAGACGAAGAAGAAAAATAAGAACAAGAATGAGAATAGGAAGAAGAGGAAGAAGAAGAAGAAGAAGAAGAATACTTCAATGATAAGAAGAAGTTGAAAAAGAAAAAGAAGAAGAAGAAGAAGAAGAAGAAGACTTCCATTGGGAGAAGAAGTTGAAAAAGAAGAAGAAAAAGAAGAAGAAGAAGAAGAGGAAGAAGACGAAGTAGAAAGAAGAAGAAGAAGAAGAAGAAGAATGAGAAGAAGAAGAAGAAGAAGAAGGAAAAGAAGAAGACAACCTTGAAGAAGAAGAAGACGAAGAAGGGGAAGAAGGAGACGTTGAAGAGGAAGATGAAGAAGAAGAAGAAGATGAAGAAAATGATGAAAAAAAAGAAGAAGAGCAAGAACAAGTAGTAGTTGTTGAAAAAGAAGAAGAAGAAGATGATGATGATGAAGATGACAAAAAGATGAACAAGAAGAAGAAGAAGAAGTAGAACAAGAAGGAGAAGAAGATTGAGAAGAAGATGCAAGAGAAAAGAGAGAAGAAGAAGGAGAAGTAGAAGAAGAAGAAGAAAAAGAAGAACAAGAAAAAGAAAAAGATGATGAAGATGAAGTTGGAGAGAAAGAAAAAGAAGAAGAAGAAGAAGAAAATTAAAAAGAAGAAAATAAAGAATTACAACAACAAGAAGAAAAAGAACAAGAAGAAAAATAAAGAAGAAGAAGAAGACGAAGAAGAAGGAGAAGAGGGAGAAGATGAAGGAGGAGAAGAATAAGAATTAGAAAAAGATAATAATGATGATTATGATGATGAAGATGAAGGAGAAGAAGAAGAAGAGGTAGAGGAAGAAGAAGATGATGTTGAAGAAGAAGAAGAAGGCAAAAAAGATAAAGAAAAAGAAGTAGGTGAAGAAGGAGGAGAAGAAGCAGAAGAAGAAGTAGTAGAAGAAGAAGAAGAAGTTGAAGTTGAAGAAGAAGAGGAAGTTGAACAAGATGAAGAGGAAGAGGAAGATGATTATGATGAAGAATTAGAGGAAGACCTAGAAGAAAAAGAACAAGAAGACAAAGAAGAAGAAGAAGTAGAAGAAGAAGAAGAAGATGTTAAATATAAAGAAGAGGAAGTAGAATAAGAAGAAGAAGAAGACGAAAAAGAAGTAGAAGAAGGTGAGAAATAAGAAGCAGAAGAAAAAAAAAGAAGACGAGGAAGTAGAAGATGTAGAAGAAAAAGTCGAAGTAGAAGTTGAAGAACAAGAAAAAGAAGAAGAAGAAGAAGATGACATAGAAGAGGAGGAAGAGGAAGAAGGAGAAGAAGAGAAGAAGAAGAAGAAGAAGAAGAAGAAGAAGACGAAGAAGAAGAACAAGATGATGATGATGGTGACGACAAAGAAGAAGAAGAAGAACTAGACCAAGAAGAAGGAGAAGGAGAAGAAGAAATAAAAGAAGAAGAAGAAGAAGAAATAGAAGAAGAGAGTAAGAAGAAGAAGAACTAGACTAAGAAGAAGGAGAAGGAGAAGAAGAAATAGAAGAAGAAGAAGAAGAAGAAGAAGAAGAAATAGAAGAAGAAGAAGAAGAAGATGATGATGAAGGAGAAGAAGAAGAAGAAGAAAAAGTAGAAGAAGATGAAGAAAGAGAAGATGAAGGAGATGGAGTAGGAAAAGAAGAAGAAGAAGAAGAAGAAGAAGAAAAAGAAGCAAAAGAAGAAGAAGAAGATGATGATGATGATGACAATGAAGAAGAAGAAGAAGAAGAAAATGAAGACGAAGACAAAGAAGAAGAAGAAGAAGAAGACAAAAAAGAAGGATAAGAATAATAAGAAGGCGAATAAGAACAAGAAGAAAAACAAGAAGAAAATAAAGTAGAAGATGGAGAAGAAGGAGAAGAAAAAGAAGAACGGGAAAACAAAGAAGAAGATTAAAAATAAGAAGATATAGAATGGCAAAAAGAAGAAAAAGAAGAAAAAGAAGAAGAAGATGAAGAAGAGAAAAAAGAAAAGCAGAAGTAGAAGAGGAAGAAGAAGAAGAAGAAGAAGAATAAGAAGAAGAAGAAGAAGAAGAAGAGGATAAGGAAGAAGAAGAAGGAGAAAGAGAAGAACAAGAAAAAAAAGAAGAAGAAGAGGAAGAAGAAGATGTAGAAGAAGAAAATGAGGGAGAATAGGTAGAAGAAGAAGAAGAAGAAGAAAAGGTAGTAGTAGTAGTAGCAGTAGTAGCAGTAAAAGAAGATGAAGAAGAAGAAGAAGGAGAAAATGAAGAAAAAAAAGAAGGAAAAGAAAAAGAAGAAGAAGAAGAAGAAGATGAAGAATAAGTAGTAGAAGAAGAAGAAGAAAAAGAAGAAGATGAAGATGAAGAGGTAGAAGAAGAAGAAGAAGAAGGAGAAGAAGACGAAGGAGGAGAAGAAGAAGATGATGATCATGAAGAAGAAGAAGAAGAAGAAGAAGAAGGAAACAAAGACGAATAACAAAAAGAAGAAGATGATGATGGAGAACAAGGAGGAGAAGAAGGAGAAGATAAAGAAGAAGAAGAAGTAGAAAAAGAAGAGCAAAAAGGAAGAAGAAGAAGAAAAGAAGAAGAAGTAGAAGAAGACGATGAAGATCAAGAAGCAAAAGAAGCAAAAGAAGATGAAGAAGCTGAAGAAGAGGAAGAAAAAGAAGAAGAAGAAGAAGAAGAAGAAAAAAAAGAAGAACAAGAAGAAGACTACGATAAAGAAGAAGGAAGAAGATGAGGAGGAAGAAGAAGGATAAGAAGAAGAAGATGTCTAAAAAAAGAGAAGAAGAAAACGTAGAAGAAAAAGACGAAAAAGATTATGAAGAAGATGAAAAATGAAAAGAAGATGAAGTGGAAGAAGAAAAAGGTGATGGAGAGGAATAAGAAGAAGAAGAAGAAGAAAAAGAAAAAGAAAATGAGGAAGAAGTTCAAGAAAAAGAAGAAGTAGAAGAAGACGACGATGAAGAAAAAGAAGAAGAAGAAGAAGAAGTGGAAGTCGAAGGGAAGAAGTAAAAGAGGAAGAAGAAGGCGATGATGAAGAAGAAGAAGAAGAAAAAGATGATGAAGGAGAAGTAGAAGAAAGAAAACAGGTAGAAGGATAAACAGAAGGAGAAGCAGAAGAAGTAGAAGAAGAAGAAGAAGAAGAAGAAGAAGAAGAAGAAGATTAAGAAGATGAAAAAGATGAAAAAGAAGTAGAAGAAGAAGAAGAAGACGAAGAAGAAGAGGTGGTAAAAGAATAGGGTTAAGAAGAAGAAGGAGAATAGGAAGAAGAAGAAGGAGAAGAAGAAAAAACAGAAGAAGAATAAAGAAGAAGAAGAAGAAGAAGAAGAAGAAGAAGAAGAAGAAGAAGTAGAGGAAGGAGAAGAAGTAGAGGAAGGAGAAGAAGTGCAATAAGAAAAAGTCAAAGAAGAAGTAGAAAGAGAAGAAGAAGATGGAGAAGAAGAAGGAAGAGAGCAATGATGATGATGAAGAAGTAGAACAAGGAGAAGAAGAAGATAAAGAAGAACAAGATGAAGAAGAAAAAGAAGAACAAGTAGATGACCAAGAAGAGGAAGACTTTGACGAAGAAGAAGGAAGATAAAAAAAGAAGAAGAAGAAGAAGAACAATGAAGAAGAAGAAGAAGAAAAAGAAGAGGAGAAGAAGAAGAAGAGAAGATGAAGAAGAGGAAGGCAAACAAGAGGAAGAAGAAGAAGGAGAAGAAGAAGAAGATGATGATCATGAAGAAGAAGAAGACAAAAGAGATGGACAAGAAGAAGGAGAAGAACTTGACAAAAATGAAGAAGAAGAAGAAGAAGAAAAAGAAGTAGATGAAGAAAAAGATAATAGAGAGGAACAAAAAGAAGAAGAAAAAAGAGAAAAAGAAGAAGAAAAAGAAAATGAGGAAGAGGAAGAAAAAGAAAAAGAAGAAGAAGAAGAAGGAGGAGACAGAGACAACAACAAAGAAGTTGGAGACGAAGAAGAGGTCCAAGAGGAAGAAGAAGAAGAGGAATAAGATGAAGATGAAAAACAAGAAGAAGAGGTAGAGGAAGGAGAACAAGTAGTAGGAGAATAATAAGAAGAAGAAGACGAAGAAATGGAAGAAGAAGGAGAGGAAGACGAAGAAGAAGAAGAAGAACATTAATAAGAATACGAAGAAGAAGACAAAGAAGAAGAAGACTTAAAAGAAGTGGAGGTGGAAGAATAAGATGAAGAAGAGAAAGAGAATAGGAAGAAGAAGAATGAGAAGAAGAATAAGAAGATGAAGAAAAGAAGAATAAAAAGAAGAAGAAGAAGAAGTAGAAGACGTAGAATATGAAAAAGTTAAAGAAGTAGAAGAAATAGAAGAAGATTGAAAGGAAGATGGAGAAGAAGAAGAAGAAGATGATGATGAAGAAAAAGAAGAGCAAGAGAACGATTGAGAAGAAGAAGAAGAATTAGAAGTAGTAGTAGAAGAAGAAGAATTGAAAGAAGAAGAAGAAGAAGATGATGATGATGATGATGATGATGATGATGATTAAGAAGAAGACAAAGAAGAAGAAGATGAAGAAGAAAAAGAGAAAGAAGAAGAAGAAGAAAAAGAAGAAAAAGATCATGAAGGAGAGGAAGAATAAGAAGGAGGAGGAGGAGAAAAAGAAGAAAAAGAAGAAGAAGAGGAAGAAGAAGAAGAAATATAAGAAGAAGAAGAACAAGATGACGATGATGAAGAAGGAGGAGCAGAAGAAGGAAAAGATGTAGAAGAAGAAGAAGAAGCAAAGGAAGAAGAAGAAAAATATTATGAAAGAGAAGAACATGAAGAAGAAGGAGAAGAAGATGAAGAAGAATAAGTAGCAGAAGACATAAAAAAAAGCTGAAGGAGAAAAAGAAAAAAAAGAAAGGAGAAGAAGAAGGAGAAGAAGACGAAGAAGGCGAAAAACATGAAGATGAAGATAACGAGAAAAAAAAAGAAGAAGAGTACAACTAAGAAGAAGGAGAAGAAGAAATTGAATAAGAACGACAAGAAGAGGAAGAAGAAGATGAAGAACAAGAAAAAGAAAAGACAAATAGGAAGAGGTGAAAGAAGAAGAACAAGAAGTACAAGAAGCAAAAGTAGAAGAAGAGAAAGAAGAAGAAGAATAAAAAGAAGCGGAAGAAGAAGAAGAAGATGAGGAGGAAGAAGAAGTACAAGGGGAAGAAGAAGAAGAAGAAGAAGAAGAAGTAGTAGTTGTAGATGAAGAAGTAGAAGAAGAAGAAGGAGAAGAAGGAGAAGGTGAAGAAGAAGAAGAAGAAGAAGAAAAAGAAGAAGTAGAAGAAGAAGAAAAAGAAGTAGAAGAAGAGAGGAAGAAGAAAAAGGAGAAGAAGAAGAAGATGATGATGTTGATGATTATGAAGAAGAAGAAGAAGAAGAAGACTAAAAAATAACAGAACCAGAATTTGAAGAAGAAGAAAAAAAAGAAGATAAGGAAGTAGAAGAAGTAGAAGGAGAAGAAGAAGAAGAAGAAGATGATGTAGTAGATGAAGAAGCAGAAGAAGAAGGAGAAGAAGGAGAAGGTGAAGAAAAAGGAGAAGAAGAAAAAGAAGTAGAAGAAGAAGAAGAAGAAGTAGAAGAAGAGAAGAAGAAGAAGAAGAAGAAGAGAAGAAGAAGAAGTAATGAGAAGAAGAGAAACACAAGGAAGAGGAGGAAGAAGAAGAAGAAGATGATGATGATTATGAAGAAGAAGACTAAAAAATAGAAGCAGAATTCGAAGAAGAAGAAGAGAAGAAAAGGACATGGAAGAAGAAGAAGAAGAAGATGATGATGAAGAAAAAGAACAAGAAGAAGATGACAGAGAAGAATACGAAGAAGAAGAAGTAGAAGAAGAAGAAGGAGAAGAAGAAGAAAAAGAGAAGAAGAAGAAGAAGAAGAAGAAGAAGAAGAAGAAGAAGAAGAAGAAGAAGAAGAAGTAGAAGAAGAATAAGAAGAAGCAGAAGAAGTAAAAGAAGAAGAAGAAGAAGAAGAAGAAGAAGAAGAAGAATAAGATGAAGAAGAAGAAGTAGAAGAAGAAGAAGAAGAAGAAGAAGAAAAAGTAGAAGAAAGAGAAGACAGAGAAGAAGAAGAAGAAGGAGAAGAAGAAGAAGAAGAAGAAGAAGAGGAAGTAGCAGAAGCAGAAGAAGGAGAAGGAGAAGAAGAAGAAGAAGGAGAAGGAGAAGAAGAAGGAGAAGGAGAAGGAGAAGAAGAAGGAGAAGGAGAAGAAGAAGGAGAAGAAAGACAAGTAGAAGAAGAAGAAGAAGAAGAAGAAGAAGAAGAAAAGGAAAAAGA
Source organism: Vanilla planifolia (assembly GCA_023846275.1). Lineage (NCBI taxonomy): Eukaryota > Viridiplantae > Streptophyta > Magnoliopsida > Asparagales > Orchidaceae > Vanilla > Vanilla planifolia. Next base: position 20,799 of record JAIUJO010002177.1, on the reverse strand, counting down.
AGAAGAAGACGAAGAAGAAGAGGAAGAGGAGGAAGAAGAAGAAGAAGAGGAATAAGAAGGAGAAGAAGAAGAAGAAGGAGAAGAAGAAGAAGAAGAAGATGATGATGATGATGATGATTATGATGATGATGAAGAAGAAGAAGAGAAAGAACAAGAAGAAGTAGAATAAGAAGAAGGAGAAGAAGATGATGAAGAAGAAGAAGAGAAAGAAGAAGAAGAAGAAGATGAACTCGAAGAAGTAGAAGAATAAGAAGAGGACGAAGAAGAAGAAGAAGACGAAGAAGAAGAAGATGATGATGATGACGATGACAAAGAAGAAGAGTAAGAAGAAAAAGAAGAACTAGACGAAGAAGAAGGAGAAGGAGAAGAAGAAATAGAAGAAGAAGAAGAAGAATAAGAAATAGAAGAAGAAGAAGAAGAAGAACAAGTAGGAGAAGAAAAAGAAGAAGAAGAAGAAGAGAAAGAAAATGATGAACAAGAAGAAGAAGAAGAAGAATAATAATGGAAGAAGAAGAAAAAGTAGTAGAAAAAGAAGAAGTAGAAGAAGAAGAAGTAGAAGAATACGAAGAAGGAGAAGAAGACGAAGGCAGAGAAGAAGAAGAAGAACATGATGAAGACGATTAAGAAGAAGAAGAAGAAAGCAAAGACAAAAATGAAGAAGAGGAAGAAGATGATGAAGAAGAAGGAGAAGGAGGTGGAGGAGAAGAAGAAGAAGAAGAGAAGAAGAAGAAGAGCAAAAAGGAAGAAGAAGAAGAAAAGAAGTAGAAGAAAGAGAAGAAGGAGAAGAAGAGGAAGAGGAAGAAGCAGAAGAAGAAGAAGAATAAGAACATGAACAAGAAGAAGAAGAAGACTACGACAAAGAAGAAGAAGAAGAAGGGGATGATGAAGAAGGGGAAGAAGAAGGACCAGAAGAACATGAAGTCTAAAACAGAAGGGAAGAAGAAGAAGACGTAGAAGAGAAAGAAGAAGAAGAAGATTAAGAAGAAGAAGAAAAACAAAAAGAAGATGAAGTGGAAGAAGAAAAGGTGATGAAGAGGAAGAAGAAGAAGAAGAAGAAGAAAATTAGGAAGAAGAAGATGAAGTCAAAGAAGAAGAAGAAGACAAAGATGACGATGAAGAAGAAGATGAAGAAGAGGAAGAAGTAGAAGTCAAAGGAGGGGAAGAAGAAGTAATAGAAGAAGAAGAAGTAGAAGAAGAAGAAGAAGGCAAAGAAGAAGAAGAAGAAGAAGATGAAGAAGGAGAAGTAGAAGAAGGAGAACAAGTAGAAGAAGAAGAAGAAGATTAAGAAGAACAAGTAAAAAAAGATGAAAAAGAAGCAGAAGAAGATGAAGAAGAAGAAGAAGAAGAAGAAGAAGAAGAAGAAGACGAGGAAGAAGAGGAAGTGAAAGAGTAAGATGAAGAAGAAGAAGAAGGAGGTGAAGAAGAATAAATAAAAGAAGAAAAGATGATGAAGAAGAAGAGGAAGAAAAAGAAGAAGAAGAAGAAGTAGAAGAAGGAGAAGGAGTGCAATGACAGAAAGTCAAAGAAGAAGGAGAAAAGAAGAAGAAGATGGAGTAGAAGAAGGAGAAGGCAATGATAACGATGAAGAAGTGGAAGGAGAAAAAGAAGATAATGAAGAAGAAGAAGAAGTAGTAGTAGTAGATGACGAAGAAAAAGAAGAAGAAGACTTTGACGAAGAAGAAGAAGGAAGATGAAACAGAAGAAGAAGACTTTGACGAAGAAGAAGAAGTAAGATGAAAAAGAAGAAGAAGAAAAAGAACAAGAAGAAGAAGAAGAAAAAGAAGAGAAGAAGAAGAACAAGAAGATGAAGAAGAGGAAGACGAAGAAAAGGAAGAAGAAGAAGAAGAAGAAGAAGGAGGAGAAGAAGAAGAAGATGATGATGAAGAAGAAGAAGACAAAAAAGATGGACAAGTTGAAGAAGAAGTAGACGAAACTGAAGAAGAAGAAGATGAAGAAAAAGATGACAGAGAGGAACAAAAAGAAGAAGAATAAGAAGAAAAAGAAGAAGAAAAAGAAAATGAGGAAAAAGTAGAAGAAAAAGAAGAAAAAGAAGAAGAAGAAGAAGAAGAAGAAGAAGAAAAACAAAAAGACAAGGGCAAAGAAGTAGAAGACAAAGAAGAGGAAGAAGCAGAGGTTGAAGAAGGAGAAGAAGAAAAAGAATAAGATGAAGAAGAAGAAGAAGAAGAAGTAGAAGTAGAAGAAGGAGAACATGTAGTAGCAGAAGAAGAAGAAAGAGAAGATTAAGAAGAAGAAGAAGAAGGAGAAGAAGAAGAAGAAGATCAAGAAGAAGAAGAAGAACAAGAAGAAGAAAAGAAGTAGAAGAAGAAGAAGAAGAAGAAGAAGAAGAAGAAGAAAAAGAAGTAGAAGAAGAAGATGAGAAAGAAGAGGAAGTAGAAGAATAAGATGAAGAAGAGAAGGAGAATAGGAAGAAGAAGGAGAACAAGAATAAGAAGTAGAAGAAAAGAAGAATAAAAAGAAGAAGAAGAAGAATATGAAAAAGTTAAAGTAGAAGAAATAGAAGGAGAAGATAAAGAGGAAGATGGAGAAGAAAAAGAAGAAGATGATGATGCATGAAGAAAAAGAAGAAGAAGAAGTAGAACAAGAGAACGAATGAGAAGAAGAAGGAGAAGAAGAAGAAGGAGGAGAATAAGACGAAGAAGTAAAAGAATAAGAGGAAGAAGAGGAAGATGAAGAAGAGGAAGAAGAAGAAAGAGAAGAAGAGGAAGAAGAAGCAGTAAAAGAAAAAGAATAAGAAGAAGAAAAAGAGTAAGAAGTAGAAGAAGAAGAAGAAGAAGAACAAAGTGAAGAAGAAGAAGAAAAAGGAGAAGAAGAAGAAGAAGAAGAAGAACAAGAAGAAGAAGAAAAAGAAGCAGAAGAAGAAGAAGAAGATGACAAAGAAGAAGATTAAGAAGTAGAAGAAGAAGAAAAAGAAGCAGAAGAAGAAGATGGGAAAGAAGATGAAGTAGAAGAATAAGATGAAGAAGAGAAGGAGAACATAAAGAAGAAGGACAAGAAGAAGAAGAAAAGAACAAGAAGAAGAAGAAGTAGAATAAGTAGAATATGAAAAAGTTAAAAAAGAAGAAGAAATTGAAGAAGTAGATGGAGAGGAAGATGGAGAAGAAGAAGAAGATGATGATGATGAAGAAGAAAAGTAGAAGAAGAAAAAGTAGAACAAGAGAACGACTTAGAAGAAGAAGAAGGAGAAGAAAAAGATGGAGAATAAGAAGAAGAAAATGAAAAAGTGGAAGATGACGAAGCAAAAGAAAAAGAAAAAGAAGAAGAGGAGGAAGAAGAAGTAA
>JAIUJO010003221.1:27500-45000 GCA_023846275.1 Vanilla planifolia | reverse complement strand
AAAGGAAAAAAGAAGAAGGAGAAGAAGAAGTGGAAGAAGAAGAAAAGGAAGAAGAAGAAGAAGGAGAAGGAGAAAAGGAAGAAGAAGAAGGAGAAGTAGAAGAAGAACAAGAAGAAGAAGGAGGATTGGAAGGAGAAAAAGAAAAAGAAGTAGAAAGAGAAGAAGGAGAATAATAAGAAGAAAGAGAAGAAGTAGAAGAAGAAGAAGAAGAGGAAGATAAGGAATAGGAAGAAGAAGTGGAAGAAGAAGAAGAAGATGTCGAATATGAAGAGGAAGAAGAAGAAGTAGAAGATGAAGAAGAAGAAGAAGAAGAAAAAAGAAGAAGAAGAAGAAGAAGAAGAAGAAGAGGAAGACGAAAGAAGAAGACGAAGAAGAAGAAGAACAAGAAGAAGGGTAGGAAGAAGTAGAAGAACCAGAAGAATAGGAAGAAGAAGAAGAAGAAGAAGATGAAGGAGAAGAAGGAGAAGAAGAAGAAGAAGAAGAAGGAGAAGTAGAAGGAGGAGAAGAAGAAGTAGATGAAGAAGAAGATTTTGTAGAAGTAAGAGAATAATAATAGTAATAATAATAATAATAATAAAAGAAGAAGAGGAAAAGGAAGAAGAACAAGAAGAAAAAGGAGAAGGAGATGAAGAATAGGAAGGAGAAGAAGAAGAAGAAGGAGAAAGATAGCAGAAGAAGAACAAGAGGGAGGAGAAGAAGAAGAAGAAGAAGAAGAAGAAGAAAAAGGAGTAGAACAAGAAGATGAAGAAGGAGAAGGAAAAGAACAAGAAGAGGAAGAAGAAGAAGAAGAAGAAGAAGAAGAAGAAGAAGAGGTAGAAGAACAAGAAGAATAAGAAGTAGAAGTAGAAGAAAGACAGGAAGGAGAAAAAGTAGTAGAAGAAGAACAAGAAGAAGAAGAAGAATAAAAATAAGAAGAAGAGTTAGAGGAAGAATAAGAAGAAGGAGATGAAGAAGAAGAAGAAGAAGAAGAAGAAGAAGAAGAAGACGAAGAAGAAGATGATGATGTTGATGATGTTGACAATGATGAAGACGAAGAAGAAGAAGAAGAAGAAGGTGCAGAAGAAGAAGAAGGAGAAGGAGCAGAAGAAGAAGAAGAAGAAGAAGATGATGAAGAAGAAGAAGAAGAAGTTGCAGAAGAAGAAGAAAAAGAAGAAGTGGAATAGGAAGAAGATGAAGAAGAAGAAGAAGGAGAAGAAGGAGGAGAAGGTGAAGAAAAAGAAGAAGAGTGACAATGAGAAAAAGAAAGGGTGGAGAAGGGGAAGGGGAAGGAAAGGGAGAAGGAGAAGGACAAGAAGAAGTAGAAGTAGAAGAAGAAGAAGAGGAAGGAGAAGAAGAAGAGGATGTAGAATTAAGAGAAGAAGAAGAAGAAGAAGCAGATGAAGAAGTTGAAGAAGTAGAGAGAGAGAGAGAAGAAGTAGTAGTAGAAGAAGAAGAAGAAGGAGAGAAGAAGAAGAAGAAGAAGAAATTGAAGAAGAAGACAAAGAAGAAGACGAAGAAGAAGCGAAGAAGAAGAAGAAGAAGAAGAAGAATAAGAAGAAGAAGTAGAAGAAGAAATAGAAGGAGAACGAGGAGAAGAAGAAGAAGAATAGGCAGAATAAGAAAACAAAGTAGAAGAAGAAGAAGAAGTTTGAGAAGAAGTAGAAGAAGAAGGTGAAGTCGAAGAGGATGGAGAAGGAGAAGGAGAATAATTACAAGAAGAAGAAGAAGTAGAAAAAAGAGAAGAAGAAGGAGTAGAAGAATGAGAAGAAGAACAGAAGAAGAAGAAGAAGAAAGAGAAGAAGAAAGTGAAGAAGAATAAGAAGAAGAAAAAGAAGGAGAAGGAGAAGAAAAAGGAGAAGAAGAAGAAGAAGGAGAAGAACACGAAGGAGATGAAGAAGTAGACAGGGAAGATAAACAAGGAGAAGAAGAAGAAAAAGAAGAGGAAAAGGAAGAAGAAGAAGCAGAAGGAGAAGATGGGGAAGAAGAAGAAGACAGAGTAGATGGACAAGGAGAAGAAGAAGGAAAAGAAGAAGAAAAATAAGAAAGCACAGAAGAAGAGGAAGAAGAAGAAGAGAACAAGAAGAGGAAGAAGAAGATGAAGAAGAAGAAGAAGAATAAGAAGAAGAAGGGAAAGAAGATGAAGAAGTAGTGGAAGAAGAGGATGAACAAGTGGAAGAAGAAGAAGAAAAGGACAAAGGAGAAGAAGAAGAGGAATATGAAGAAGGAAAAGGAGAAGTAGAAGAAGGAGAAGAAGAGGAAGAAGGACAAAAATAAGAAGAAGAGGGAGAAGTAGAAAGAGAAGAAGAAGATGAAAATAAGAAGATAAAGAAGAAGGAGAACAAGAAGAAGAAGAAGCAAAAAAAGAGGAAGAAGAACAAGCAAGAGAAGAAGAAGTAGTAGTAGAATAAGAAGAAGAACAAGCACAAGAATAATAAGTAGAAGATGATGAAGAAGAAAATGAAGAAGAAGTAGAAGAAGATTAAGAAGAAGAAGAAGAAGAAGGAGAGGAAGAAGGAGAAGAAGAAGAATGAGATGAAGAAGTAGATGATGAAGATGAAGAATAAGAAGAAGGAGAAGATGAACCAGAAGAAGAAGAGGAAGAAGAATATGAAGAAGAAGAGGAAGAAGAAGTGGAAGAAGAAGAAGAAAAAGGAGAAGGAGAAAAGGAATAAGAAGAAGGAGAAGGAGAAGAAGAAGAAGAAGAAGAAGGAGAAGAACAAGAAGAAGGAGAATAGAAAGAAGAACAAACAGGAGAAGTAGAAAGAGAAGAAGGAGAAGAATAAGAAGAAAGAGAAGAAGGAGAAGGAGAAGATGTAGAAGAAGGAGAAGAAGAAGAATGACATGAAGAAAAGAAGAACAAGAAGAAGGACCAGAAGAAGAAGAAGAAGAAGAAGAACAAGAAGAAGAAGAAAAAGAAGAAGAAGATGATGATGGAGAAGTAGAAGAATTAGAAGAAGAAGAAGAAGAAGAAGAAGAAGAAGAAGAAAAACAAAAAGCAAAAGAAGAACAAGAAGAAGAACAAGTAGAAGAAGCAGAAGAAGAAGTAGAAGAAAATGATGAATTTGAAGAAGAAGAACAAGAACAGGAAGAAGACGAGGAAGAAGAAGAAGTTGATGATAATGAAGAAGAAGAAGAAGAAGCAAAAAGCGAAGGAGAAGTCGAAGATGGGGTAGGAGAAGATGGAGAAAAAGAAGAAGAAAAAGAAGAAAATGACGACAGAGAAGAAGATGTAGAAGGAGAAGAAGAAGAAGATGATGAAGATGAAGAAGTAGAAGAAGAAGAAGAGAAAGAAAAAGAAGAAGAAGATGATGAATAAGAAGAAGAAGTAGAACAAGAAGAAAGGAGGAAGATGAAGAAGAAGAAGAATAAGAAGAAGAAGAAGAAGAAGAAGAAGAAGATGATGATGATGAAGAAGTAGAAGAAGGGGAGGAAAAAGAAGAAGAGGAAGAAGAAGATGATGATGAAGAAGAAGACGAAGCAGAAAAAGAAGTAGGAGAAGGATCAAAAGAAGAAGAAAAACGAGAAGGAGAATAAGAGGAAGAAGGAGAATAAAAAAGAGATAAAGAAGAAGGAGAAGGAGTAGTAGTAGAAGAAGGAGAAGTAGGGGAAGAAGAACAAGTAGAAGAAGAAGATGATGAAGAAGTAGAGAGAGAAGAAGTAGTAGTAGTAGAAGAAGAAGAAAAAAAAGTAGAAGAAAAGTAAGAAAAAGATGAAGAAGAAGACATAAAGGATGTAGAAAAAGAAGAGGAAGAAGGAAATGTGGAAAGAGATGAAGAAGAAGAAGCAGAAGAAGTAGAAGAAGTGAAGGAAAAAGAAGAAGAAGAAGAAGAAGAAGAAGAAGAAGAAGAAGAAAAAGAAGAAAAAGAAGAAGAAGAGGAAGCAGAAGAAGAAGAGGAAGAAGAAGAAGAAGAAGAAAAAGGAGAAGGAGAAGAGGATTAAGGAGTACGAGAAGAAAAAAAAAGAGAAAAAAAGAAGAAGATGGAGAAGTTGAAAGAGAAGAAGAAGGAGAAGAATAAGAAGAAAGAGAACAAGGAGAAGAAGAAGAAGAAGAAGAAGTAGAACAAGAAGTAGAAGGAAAAGATGATGAAGTAGAGAATGAAGAAGAAGAAGAAGAAGAAGAAGAAGAAGAGAAAGAAGAAGACGAAGAAGAAAAAGAAGTAGTAGTAAAAGAAGAAGATGAAGAAGAAGAAAAATGGGTAAATGAAGAAAAAGATGAAGAACAAGAAGAAAGAGAAGGTTGAGAAGATTAAGCAGAAATTAGAAGTAGAAAATGGAGAAGTACAAGAAGAAGAGGAGGAGGAGGAGGAAGATGAAGAGGAAGAATTATAACAATAATGATAAGAAGAACAAGAAGAAAATGAAGAAGACAAAGAACAAGAAGAGGAAGAAGAAGATGATGATGAAGAAGTAGAAGTAGAAGAAGAAGAAGAAGAAGAAGAAGAAAAAGAAGAACATGAAGAAGAAGAAGAAGAAGAAGAAAGAGAAGAAACAGAAGAATAAGAAGAAGAACATGAAGAAGAAGAAGAAGAAAAAGAAGGAGAAAAAGAATTAGGAGGAGGAGGAGAAGAAGAAGAAAGAGAATTAGAAGGTGAAGAAGAAGGAGAAGAAGAAGAAGATGGCAAAGAAGAAGAAGAAGAAGGGGAAGAAGAAGAAGGAGAAGAAGGTTAAGAAGAAAAGGAAAAAGAAGAAAAAAAAGAAGAAGAAGAACTAGAAGAAGAAGACAAAGATGAAGAGGAAGAAGAAGAAGAAGGAGAATGAGAAGAAGAAGAGCAATTAGAAGGAGAAGAAGAGGTAGAAAGAGAAGAAGAAGGAGAAGAAGGAGAAGAAGAAGAAGAGGAAGAAGAAGGAGAAGGAGGAGAAGAAGAAGAAGAGGAAGAAGAAGAAGAAGAAGAAGAAGAAGAAAAGGAAGGAGAAGAAGAAGAAAAAAATGATGAAGAAGAAGAAGAAGAAGTAAAGAAGAAGAAGAAGAAGAAGAAGTCGAAGAGAAGAAGGCAAAGAAAATAATGGAGAAGAGGAAGAAGGAGAAGAAGAAGATGAAAGAGAAGTAGAGGAAGAAGTAGAAGAAGAAGAAGAAGAAGAAGAAGAAGAAGAAGAACATGATGAAGAAAAAGAAGATGAAGAAGAAGATGAAGAAGAGGAAGAAGAAGTAGAAGAAGAAGAAGTGGAAGAAGAGGAAGAAAAAAAAAGAGGAAAAAGAAAATGAAGAAGAAGAAGAAGAAGGAGAAGGAGAAGAAGAAGAAGAAGGATATAGAGAGGAAGATGGAGAGATAGAAGGGGAAGAAGAAAGAGAAAAGAAGGATAAGAAGAAGAAGAATAAGAAGAAGCACTAGAATGAGAAGAAGAAGAAGAAGAAGAAAAGTAGAAGAATAAGCAAAAGAAGAAGAAATAGAAGTAGATGTAGAAGAAGAAGAAGAAGAAGAAGAAGGAGAAGAAGAAGGAGAAGAAGAAGAAGAAGAAGAAGAAGGATAAGAGGAAGTAGTAGTAGTAGTAGAAGAAGAAGAAGAAAAAGAAGTAAAAGAAGAAGGAGAAAATGAAGAAGAAGCAAAAGAAGATTTAAAAGAAGAAGAAGCAGAACAAGAAGTAGCAGAGGAAGGAGGAGCAAAAATGTAAGAAAAAGAAAGGAGAAGAAGAAGAAGTGGAAGAAAAAGAATAGGGAGAAAAGGAAGAAGGCAAAGAAGAAGAAGAAATTGTTGAAGAAGTAGAAGAAGAAGAACATGAAGAAAATGATTAAGAAGAAGAAGGTGATGATGATGATGATGAAGAAAAAAAAGAAAAGAAGAAGAGTAAGAAGAAGAAGAAAAAGAAGGAGAAGAAAAAGAAGAACATGATGAAGAAGAAGAAGAAAAGGAAGAAGAAGAAGAAGAACAAGAAGAAAAGAAGAAGAGAAAGAAGAAGAAAAAGGAGAAGAAGAGGAGGAACTAAATGAAGAAGAAAGAAGAAGAAGAAGAAGAAGGAGAACAAGAAGTATAATAATAATAATAATAGTAATAATAATAATAATATTAATAATATAAAGAAGAAGTAGCAAAAGTAGAAGAAGAAGAAGAAAAAGAGGAGGAGGAAGTAGAGGAAGAAGAAGATGAAGAAGGAGAAGGGGAAGGAGAAGAAGAAGAAGAAGAAGAAGAAGAAGAAGGAGAAGGAGAAGAAGAAGGAGAAGAAGAAGGAGAAGGAGAAGAAGAAGATGATGGAGAACGGGAAGGAGAAGAAGATGTAGAAGAAGAAGGAGAAGAAGAAGGAGAACAAAAAGTAGGAGAAGAAGAAGATGTAGAAGAAGGAGAAGAAAAAGAAGAAGAAGAAGAAGAAGGAGGAGGAGAAGTAGAAAAGAACATGAAGAAGGACAAGTAGGAAAAGAACAAGAACCAGAAGAAGAAGAAGAAGGAGAAGAAGAAAAAGATGGATAAGAAGAATAAGAAGGAGAAGAAGAAGGTGAAGAAGAAGAATAGATGAAGTAAAAGAAGAAGAAGAATAGATGAAGTAAAAGAAGAAGAAGAAGAAGAAGAAGAAGGAGAAGGACAAGATTGGGAAGAAGAAGAAGGAGGAGGACAAGAAGAAGAAAAAGAAGAAAATGATGAAGAGGAAAAAGAAGAAGAAGATGAAAATGAAGAAGAAGAAGAACAAAAAGAAGAAGAGGAGGAAGGAGGAGGAGAAGAAGAAGAAGGAGAAGAAAAAGGAGAGAAGGGAGAAAGAGAAGAAAGGGAAAGAGATAAAGAAGAAGGAGAAGAAGATGGAGGAGGAAGAGGAGGAGGAGGAGAAGAAGAAGAAGAAGAAGAAGAAGAAGAGGAAAAATAAGAAGAAGTTGAAGAAGAAGAAGTAGAAGAAGTAGACGAAGAAGGTGATTGTAGAAGAAGAAGATGAGGAGGAAGAAGAAGAAGAAGTTGAAGCAGAAGAAGAAGAAGCAAAAGAAAAGGAAAACAAAGAGGAAGAACATCCAAAAGAAGAAGTGAAAAAAGGAGGAGAAGGAGAAGTAGGTGAAGAAGAAGAAAAAGGAGGAGATGGAAAGAAGAAGAAGAAGAAAAAGAAAAATGAGAAAAAGAAGAAGAAGAAGTTGAAGGGGAAGAACAAGAAGAAAAGATGAAGAAGATGAAGAAGAAGAAGAAGATGAAGAAGTAGAAGAAGAAGAAGAAGAAGAAGAAGAGGAAGAAGAAGAAGAGGAGGAAGAAGAAGAAGATGAAGTAGAAGGAGAAGAAGAAGGAAAAGGGGAAGAAGAAGGAGAAGAAGAAGAAGAAGAAGCAGAGGGAGAAGGAGAAGAAGGAGATGAAGGAGAAGAAGTAGAAGAAAGTGAAAAAGAAGAAGAAGAAGAAGCAGAAGTAGGAGAAGAAGAAGAAGAAGAAGCAGAAGAAGAAAGGGAAGAAGATGTAGAAGAAGAAGAAGGAGAATTAAAGGAGAAGAAGAAGAAGAAGAAGAAGAAGAAGAAGAAGTTAAACAAGAAGAAGGAGGTGCAGAAGAAGAAAGAGAAGAGAAGAAGGAGAAGAATAAGGAGAAGAAGGACATAAAGAAGAAGAAGAAGAAGAAATAGAAGAAGATGAAGAAGAAGAAGAAGAAGAAGAGGAGGAGGAAGAAGAAGAAGAAGAAATCGAAGGAGAAGAAAAAGAAGAAGGAGAAGGAGAAGAAGAAGAAGAAGGAGAAGAAGAAGAAGAAGCAGAAGGAGAAGGAGAAGGAGAGGTAGCATGAGAAGAAGAACAAGAAGAGGAAAATGAAAAGGAAAAAAAGAATAAGAAGGAGAATGAGAAGGATAAGAAGAAGAAGAGGGAGAAAAAGAAGGAGAAAAAGAAGATGAAGGGGAAGAAGGAGAAGAAGAAGAAGAAGAAGAGGAGGAAGAAGAAGATGAAGAAGAAAAGGAAGAAAAAGAAGAAAAAGAAGAAAAAGAAGAAGAAGAAGATGAAGAGGAAGAAGAAGAAGAGGAAGATGAAGTAGAAGAAGATGAGGAATAAGAAAGAGAAGAAGAAAAAGAAGAAGAGGAAGGTGAAGAAGTTTAAGAAGAGGAAGAAGAAGAAGAAGAAGAAGAAAAAGAAGAAGAAGAAGAAGAAGAAGAAGAAGAATAAGAAGAGGTAGTAGAAGAAGAAGAAGAAGAAGAAGAAGAAGAAGAAGAAGAAGAAAGAGATGAAGGAGAAGAATAAACAAAAGTAGAAGTTGGAGAAGAAGAAGTAGAGGAAGAAGAAGATGAGTATTAATAATAATAATAATAATTATAATAACAAGAGGAGGAAGAAGAAGAAGAAGAAGAAGAAGAAGAAGAGGAAAAAGAAGAAAAAGAGGAGGAGGAGGAGGAGGAAGCACAGGACGATGAAGAAGAAGAAGAAGAAGAAGATGAAGATGAGGAAGAAGAAGAAGAAGAAGAAGAAGAAGAGGAAGGAAAACAAGAAATAGGAGACGAAGAGGAGGAAGAAGTAGTTTAAGAAGAAGAAGAAGATGAGGATGATGAAGAGGAAGAAGAAGAAGGAGGAGGACAAGGAGAAGAAGGGGAACAAGAAGAAGAAGGAGAGGAAGAGGAAGAAGAAGAAGTAGAAGAAGAAGAAGAAGAAGAAGAAGAAGAAGAAGATGAAGAAGAGGGGGAAGAAGATGAAGAAGAAGAAGAAATAGAAGGAGAAGAAGAAGATGAAGAAGAAGAAGAAAAATAAGAAGAAGAAAAGAAAAGAAAGAAAAGGAAGAAAAAGAAGAAGAAGAGGAAGAAAGGGAAGAGGAAGAAGAAGAAGAAGGAGAATGAGAAAGAGAAGAAGAAGGAGAAGAAGAAGAAGAAGAAGGAGTTGAAGAAGAGGAAGTAGAGAAAGAAGAAAAAGGAGAAGGAGAAGAAGAGGAATAAGAAGGAGAAGAAGAAGAAGAAGCAGGAGATGAAGTAAGAGAAGAAGACAAAGCAATAGAAGAAGAAGAAGAAGAAGATTATGATGATAATGATGAACAAGGAGAAGAAGGAGAAGGAGAAGAAGGGGATGAAAAAGAAAAAGTAGAAGAAGAAGATGATGCTGGTGATGATGATGAAGAAGAAGAAAAAGCATAAGAAGAAGAAGGAGATTAAGAAGAATAAGAAGAAGAAGAAGAATAAGAAGAAGAAGAAGAAAAGAAGAAGAAGAATAAGTTGGAGAAGTAGAAGAAGAAGTAGAAGAAGAAGAAGAAGAAGAAGTAGATGAAGAAGCAAAAAAAGAAGAAGAAGAAGAAGAAGAAGCAAAAGAAGCAAAAGAAGGAGAAGGAGAAGAAGGCGAAGACAAGGAAAAAGGAGGACTAGAAGAAGAAGTGGAGAAAAAGAAGAAGAAGAAAAATGGGAAGGAGAAGAAGAACAAGAAGAACAAAGCAAAGAAGAAGAGGAAGAAGAAGAAGAAGAAGTTGATGATTAAGAGGAAAAACAATAAGAAAAGAAGATGAGGAAGAAGAAGAAGAAGAAGAAGGAGAAGAATAAGAACAAGAAAAAATGAAGAAGTAGAAGAGCAAGAAGAAGAAGAAGAAGAAGTGGAAGAAGAAGAAGAAGAAGAAGAGGATAAACAAGAAAATTTATAGGAAGAAGAAGAAGAAAGAAAGAAGAAGAGGAAGATGAAGAAAAAGAAGGAGAAGGAGAAGTTGAAGAATAAGAAGAAGAAGGAGAAGGAGAAGAAGGAGGAGTAGAAGAAGTAGAAGAGGAAGAAGCAGAAGAAAAAGGAAAAGAAGAAGAAGAAGAAGAAGAAGAAGAACAAAAGAAAGATGGAGAAGAAGAAGAATAGACAACGAAGTAGAAGAAGAATAAGAAAAAGGAGCAGAAGAAGAAGCAGAAGGAGAGGAAGAAGAGAGAGAAGTAAAAGAAGAAGTAGAAAAAGAAGAGGAAGAAGCAGAAGAAGTAGTAGAAGAAGAAGGAGAGCGAGAAGAAGGGGAAGCAGGAGAAGGAGGAGAAGAATATGAAGAAGAAGAAGAAGAAAATAAAGAAGGAGAAAAAGAAGGTGTATACGAAGAAGAAGAAGAAGGATAAGAAGAAGAAGAATTAGAAGAAGAAGAAGTCATAGAAGAAGAAAAAGAAGTAGAGGAATTCATAGAAGAAGAAGAAGAAGAAGCATAAGAAAAAGAAGCATAAGAAGAAGAAGAAGAAGAAGAAGAAGAAAAAGGAGGAGAGAAAAGAGATGGAGAAGTGGGAGAAGGAGAATAACAAGAAGAAGAAGGAGGAGGAGGAGGAGGAGGAGGAGAAGAAGAAGAATAAGAGGAAGAAGTAGAAGAAGATGATGATGATGATGATGATGATGATGATGATGATGATGAAGATAAAGAAGAAGAAGATGATGATGATGATGATGATGATGAAGATGAAGAAGAAGAAGAAGAAGACAAAGAAGAAGTAGAAGAAGAAGTAGAAGAAGAAATAAAAGAAGAAGAAGAAGAAGAAGAAGAAGAAGAAGGAGAAGAAGAAGAAGAAGAAGAAGAAGAAGAAGAAGATAAGGAAAGAGAGGAAGAAAAAGAAGAAGCAAAGGTGGAAGAACAAGAAGAAGGAGATGAAGAAGGAGAAGAAGGTGAAGAAGAAGTAGAAGAATGACAAGGAGAAGAAGAAGAAGAATGAGAACAAGAAGGAGAAGGAGAAGGAGAAGAAGAAGGAGAAGAAGAAGAAGAAGAAGTAAAAGAAGAAGAGGAAGTAGAAGTAAAAGGAGAAGAAGAAGCAAAATTATGAGAAGAAGAAGAAAAAGAAGAAGAAGTAGATGAAGAAGAAGTTTAAGAAGAAGAAAGGAAGAAGAAGAAAAAGAAGAAGAAGAAGATGAATAAGAAGAAGAAGAAGGAGAAGAACAACAAGTAGAAGAAGATGAAGAAGAAGAAGATGGAGAAGAAGAAAAAGAAGAAGCAGAAGTAGAAGAAGAAGAAGAAGAAGAGGAAGAAGAAGTAGAAGAAGATGGAGAAGGAGAAGAAAAAGAAGAAGGCAAAGTTGAAGAAAATGGAGGAGAAGGAGAAGAAGAAGAAGAAGAAGAATAAAGAGAAGAAGAGGAGAATGAAGGAGAAGAATAAGAAGAATCAGAAGAAGTTGAAGAAGAAGAAGAAGAAAGATAAGAAGAGGAGAAGAAGAAGAAAGAGAAGGGGAAAGAGAAGAAGAAGGAGAAGAAGAAGAAGGAGATGAAGAAGACGAAGAAGAAAAAGAAGAAGAAGAAGAACAAGAAGATGATGATGATGATGAGGAAGAAGAAGAAAATGATGATGTTGAAGTAGAAGAGGAAGAAAAGAGGAAGAGGTAGAAGAAGAAGGAGAAGTAGTAGAAGGGGAATTGGAAAAAGAAGAAGAAGAAGGAGAATGGGAAGAAGAAAAATAAGAAGGGGAGGAAGAAGAAGAAGCAGAAGAAGAAGACAAAGAGGAAGTAGAAGTAGAAGAGGAAGAAGAAGAGAAAGAACAAGAGAAAGGCGAAGAAGAAAAAATGTAGGAGTAGAAAGAGAAGGAGTGGAATAAGAAGAAAGTGAAGAAGTAGGATTGAAGTAGAAGACATAGACCAAGAAGTAGTAGAAGAAGAAGAAAGAGAGGAAGAAGAAGAAAAAGAAGAAGAAGATGGAGAAGAAGAAGTAGGATAAGATGAAGGAGAAGAAGTAGAAGGAGATGATGATTAAGAAGAAGAAGAAGAAGAAGATGATGAAGAAGTAGAAGAAGTTGAAAAAGAAGAAAAAGAAGAAAAAGAAGAAGAAGAAGAGGATGACAAAGAAGTAGAAGAAGAAGAAGAAGAAGAAGAGGAAGAAGAAGAAGAGAAGGAAGAAGCAGAGGAGGAAGATGAAGAAGAAGAAGGAGAAGGGGAAGAGGGAGAAGAAAAATGAGAAGGAGAAGAAGAAGTAGAAGGAGGAGAAGAAGAAGCAAAAAATGATGGAGAAGAAAAAGGTGAAGCCAAAAGAGAAGAAGAAGGAGAAGAATAAGAAGAAAGAGAAGAAGGGAAAGAAGAAGAAGAAGAAGAACTAGAAGAGGTAGAAGAAGAAGAAAGAGAAGAAGAAGAAGGAGAAGAAGAAGAATAGGAAGAAGAAGATGATGATGAAAAAGTAGAAGAAGATTATGAAGAAGAAGAAGAAGGAGGAGGAGAAGAAGAAGATGGAGATGCAGAAGAAGAAGAAGAAGAAGAACAAGAAGAAGGAGAAGAAGAAGAAGAAGAAGAGGAAGAAGAATAAGAAGCAAAAAAAGAAGACGAACAAGTAGAAGAAGAAAAAGACAAAGAAGACGAAGGAAAGAAAGAAGGAGAAGAGGAAGGGGAAATAATGGAGGTGGAGAAGAAGAAGAAGAAGAACAAAAAGAACAAGAAGAAAAGAAAGGAAAAGAAGTAGAAGAAGAAGAAGGAGAAAAAGAAGAAGAAGAAAAAGAAGAAGTAAAGGAAGAAGAGGAAGAAGAAGATGATGAAGAAGGTGACGAAGAAGGTGACGAAGAAGAAGAAGAAAAAGAAGAAGAAGGAGATGAAGTAGGAGAGGAAGGAGAACGAGAAGAAGGAGAAGGAGAAGGAGAAGAAGGATAAGGAGAAGAACGAGGAGGTGGAAGAGGAAGAGGACGAGGAGAAGAAGAAGCAGAAGAAGAAGAAGAAGAAGAAGAAGAAGTAGTGGAAGAAGAAGAAAGAGAAGAAACAGAAGAAGACGAAGATGAATAAAGAGTAGAATAAATAGAAGAAGAAGAAGAAGAAGAAGCTGAAGAAGAGGAAGAAGAACGAGAAGAAGAGGAGCAATAGAAAGGAGAAGAAGTAGAAGAAGAGGAATAATAATAATAATAATATTAATAATAATAATAATATTAATAATAATAATAATATTAACAATAATTATAAGAACATGAAGAAGAAAATAAAAAAGAAGAAGAAGAAGAGGTAGAAGAAGAAAAAGATGAAGAACAAGAAGAAAGAGAAGACTGAGAAGAATAAGTAGAAGAAAAAGAAAAAGACAGCAAAGAAGAATATGAAAAAGAAGAAGAAGATGAATAGGAAGAATAATAATAATAATAATGAGAAGAAGAAGATGAAGAATAAGAAGAAGAGGAAGAAGAAGATGATGGTGAAGAAAAAGAAGAAGAAGAAGAAGAAGGAGAAGTAGTAGGAGAAGTAGAAGTAGAAGAGAAAGGAGAAGAAGTAGTGGAATAGGAAGAAGACTAAGAAGTAGTTGAACTAGAAGTTAAAGAATAAGTAGTAGAAGAAGAAGAAGAAAAAGAAGGAGATGAGGAAGAACAAAAAGATGAAGAAGGTGATGAAGAAGAGGAAGAAGGAGAAGAAGAAGATCAAAGAGAAGAAGAGGAAAAAGAAGAAGAAGAAGATGAAGAAGAAGAAGAAGAAAAAGAAGAAGATGAAGAAGAAGAAGAAGAAGAATAGGAACATGAAGAAGAAGGAGATGAAGAAGAAGAAGAAGAAGAAGAAGAAGAAGAAGAATATTAAGAGGCAAAAGAAGTAGAAGAGGAGGAAGTGGAACAAAAAAAAGTAGAAGAAGAAAAGGAAGAAGAAGAAGACGGAGAAGGAGAAGGAGAAGGAGAAGAAGAAGGAGAAGGAGATGAATAAGATGAAGGAGAAGCAGAAGAAGAAGGAGAGAGAGAAGGAGAAGAAGAAAGAAATGAAGAAGGAGAATAGGAAGAATAAGAAGCATAAGTAGGAGAAGAAGTAGTAGCAGTAAAAAAGAAACAACAGAAGAAGAAGAAAGAGAAGCAGAAGAAGAAGATGAAGAAGAATAAGAGATGAAGAAGAAGAAGAAGAAGAAGAAGTAGCAAAAGATGGAGAAGAAGAAGAAGAAGAAGAGGAAGAAGAAGCAGAACAAGAAGCAGTAGATTATTGAGACGGAGAAGAAATGGAAGAAAAAGAAGATGGATGAGAAGAAGTAGAACAAGAGGAACGAAAAGAAGAAGAAGAAAGGGAGGAACGAGAAGAAGAAGATGAAGATGATGATAAAGGAGAAGTAGAAAAACAACAAGAAGAAGAAGATGATGATGATTATGATGATTAAGAACAAGAAGAAGAGAGGAAGAGGAAGAAGAAAAAGAAGAAGGAGAAGAAGATGATGAAGAAGAAGAAAATGAAGAAGGAGAAGAAGATGATGAAGAAAAAGAAGGACAAAAGAAAAGAAGAAGAGGAAGAAGAAGAAGAAGAAGAAGAAGAAGAAGAAGAAGAAAGATAAGAAGAATTGAAGAAGATGATGAAGAAGAAGAAAGAGATGGAGAAAGAGACGAAGAAAGAGGAGAAGAAGAAGGAGAAGAATAAGAAGAAGAAGCAAAAGAAGAGGAAAAGGAAGAAGAAGAAGAAGAAGAAGAAGATGGAGAAGATGGAGAAGAAGAAGAAGAAGAAAAGAAGAAGAAAAGGAAGAAGGTTGTGGAGGAGGATAAGAAGATGATGATGATGATGAAGAAGAAGAAGAAAAGAGGAAGAGGAAGAAGAAGAAGGAAAAGAAGAAGGAGAGGATAAAGAAGAAGAGGAAGGGGGGAAGAAGAAGAAGAAGAAGAAGAAAATGAGGAAGCGGAAGTCGAAAAGGAAGTAGAAGAAGGAGAAGAGGAGGATGAAGAAGAAGAAATAAAGGAGAAGTAGAAAGAGAAGAAGTAGAAGAATAAGAAGAGAGACAAGAAGGAGGAGAAGACGAAGAAGAAGTAGAATAAGAAGAAGTAGAAGAAGATGAAAGAGAGGAAGAAGTAGTTGATGAAGAAGTAGAAAAAAATGAAGAAGAGTAGGAAGAAGAAGAAGAAGAAGAAGTAGAAGCAAAAGAAAAAGAAGAAGAAGAAGAAGAAAGAGAAGAAGGAAAAGAAGCAAAATGAGAAGAAGAAGAAGTAGAAGAAGAAGGAGAGGAAGCAGAGGAACAAGAAGATGAAAAAGAAGAAGGTGAAGAAGAATAAGAAAAAGAGGAAGAAGAAGAGGAAGAAGTAGAAGTAGTGGAGGTTAAAGAAGAAGAGGGGGAAGAAGAAGAAAAAGAAGAAGTAGAAGAAAGAAGCAGAAGAAGGAGAAGAAGGAGAAGTAGGGGAAGATGAGGAGATGTAGAGAGGGAGATGATGAAGAAGAAGAAGAAGAAGAAGAAGAAGAAAGAAGCAGAAGAAGGAGAAGAAGGAGAAGTAGGAGAAGATGAGGAGATGTAGTAGAGGGAGATGATGAAGAAGAAGAAGAAGAAGAAGAAGATGATGAAGAAGGAGAAGAAGAACAACAAGAAGAAGAAGAAGAATGTGAAAAAGAGGAAGAATGTGAGGAAGAAGAAGAAGAAAAATAAAAAGAAAAAGAAGAAGAGGAGGAAGAAGAAACAGAAGCAGAAGAAGAAGAAGAAGAAGAAGAAGATGAACAAGAAGAGGAAGAAGAAGAAGAGAGAGAAAGAAGTAGAGGAGGAAGATAAAGAAGAAGGAGGAGGAGAAGAGGAACAAGAAGGAGAAATAGAAAAAGAAGTTGAAGGAGGAGAATAAGACGAAGCAGAAAATGAAGGAGAAGATGAAGGAGAAGTAGAAAGAGAAGAAGAAGGAGAAGAATAAGAAGAATGAGAAGAAAGAGAAGAAGAAGAAGAAGAAGAAGTAAAATTAGAAGAACTTGAAGAAGAAGAAAGAGAAGAAGAAGAAGGAGAAGAAGAGGAAGAAGAAGAAGAAAAAGAAGAGGAAGAAGAAAAAGAAGAAGCATAAGAAGAAGATGATGAATCAAAAGAGGAAGGTGAAGAAGAGGAAGAAGAAGAAGGAGAAGAAGAAGAAGAAGAACAAGAACTAGAACAAGAACAAGAACAAGAAGGAGATAAAGAAGAAGAAGAAGATTAAGAAGAAGAAGAATAAGAAGAAGTAGAAGAAGATTAAGAAGAAAAAGAACAAGATGAAGGAGAAGAAGAAGAAGAAGAAGAAGAAGAAGAAGAATATGAAGCAAAAGAAGAAGATGATTAACAAGTAGAAGAAGAAGAAGAAGAAGAAGAAAGAGAAGAGGAAGGGGAAAAATGGTGGTGGAGAGGTAGAAGAAGAAGAGCAAAAAGAACAAGAAGAAAATGAAGAAGAAGAAGAAGAAGAAAAAGGAGAAAAAGAAAGAGAAGAAGAAGAAGAAGAAGAACAGGAAGAAGAGGAAGAAGAACGAGAAGAAGAGGGGCAATAGGAAGAAGAAGAAGAAGTAGAAGAAGAGAAAGAATAACAATAATTATAATAATAATAATAATAATAATAATAATAATTATAACAAGAACATGAAGAGGAAGAAGAAGATGATCATGAAGAAGAAGAAGAAGAAAGAGAAGAAGTAGAAGAAGAAGAAGAAGAAAAAGAAGAAGAAGAAGAGGTAGACGAAGAAAAAGATGAAGAATTAGAAGAAAGAGAAGATTGAGAAGGATAAGCAGAAAAAAATGGGGAAGAAGAAAATGAAGAGGTAGAAGAAGATGAATAATAATATTAATAACAATAATAATAATAAGAAGAAAATGATGAAGAATAACAAGGGAAGAAAAAGATTTGTCGAAGAAGAAGTAAACGAAGAGGAAGAAGAAGAAGAAAAAGAAGTAGAAGAAGGAGAAGCAGAAGAGATAGAAGAAGTTGTTTTAGAGGAAGAAGAATAAGAAGAAGTAGTTAAAGAAGAAGAGAAGAAGAAGAAGAAGAAGAAGAAGAAGGAGAGGAAGAAGAAGAAGGTGATGGTGAAGAGGAAGAAGGAGAAGAAGAAGATGAAAAAAAAGAAGAGGAAGAAGAAGAATAAGAAGAACAAGAAGATGAAGTAAAAGTAGAAGAAGAATAAGTACATGAAGAAGAAGAAGATGAAAATGAAGATGAAGAAAAAGAAGAAGAAGAAGAACAAGAAGAAGAAAAAGAAGTAGAAGAGGATGAAGACGAACAAAAAAAAGAAGAGGAAGAGGAAAAGGAAGAAAAAGAAGAAGGAGAAGGAGAAGAAGAAAAAGAAGAAGGGGAAGGAGAAGAAGAAGAGGAAGGTGAGAGAGAAAGAGAAGAAGAAAGAGAATAGGAAGAATAAGAAGAAGCAAAAGCAAGAGAGGAAGAAGAAGATGATGATGATGAAGAAGAACAAGATGGAGGACAAGAAGGAGAAGAAGATGAAGAAGAAGAAGAAGAAGAAAGAAGAAGGAGAGGAAGAAGAAAAAGAAAAAGGAAAAGGAGAAGAAGATGCAGAAGATGGAGAAGAAGAAGAAAAAGAAGTGAATAAGAAGAAGCAGAAGAAGAATAAGAAGATGAAGAAGAAGAAGAAGGGGAAGAAAAAGAAGTAGTAGAAGGAAAAGAAAAAGATTGAGAAGAAAAGTAGGAGAAGAAAAAGAAGAAGAAGGATTAGAAGTAGAAGAAGAAAAAAAAGAAAAAGAAGAAGATGGAGATGAAGAAGAAGAAAAAGAAGATGAAGGAGAAAGGAAAAGAAGATGAAGAAGAAAAGGAAGAAGCAAAAGAAGAAGAAGAAGAAGAAGAAGAAGAAATAGAAGAAGTAGAACAAGAAATAATAGAATAAGGAGAAGAAGAAGAAATGGAATTAAAAGAAAATGAACGAGGAGAAGAATAAGAAGAGGAAGAAAAGAAGAAGAAGAAAGGGAGGAATGAGAAGAAGAAGATGATGATGACGATGAAGGAGAAGTAGAAGAACAATAAGATCAAGAAGATGATGATGATGATGAAGATGAAGAATAAGAAGAAAAGAGAAGAGGAAGACGAAGAAGAAGGAGAAAAAGAT
>JAIUJO010003221.1:0-17500 GCA_023846275.1 Vanilla planifolia | reverse complement strand
GGGTACATCTTTACCTTTAGTACTATTGCACATGTGATGCTTCTTTTTCGTACAGATGAGCACATGTTGTGGGACCCACCATGCTTTTAATCTGTGAGGGCCAAGGTCTCGATAGTATCTTCGTCCAATTCATTATCTCCAAGTTCAAAAAAAAAATTTTTCACTTTTAGTAAAATATTCTTCTTTTGCCATTTGTCCCAATTTGCCTAACTTTATAGTTTGTAGAAATTTTTTTCATTTTTATTTCTCTTAAGGATGGTTCTTCTACTTCAGTAGCTAGAGTGTCAAGTAGAAAGATTGTTTTGCCATAGGAGGCTTTTTTGGCCAAATATTTTTTACCAAAGTCAAGTTTTTGAAAGAAGTCGATGGCAGCTCTCCCTCTGGCTTCCTCTTCATTAAATAGGTTGGAATGAAAGCCTTCCAGTCGTGGATTTTTTGAATCTTTAACTAACATCCAAACTTGAATTCTAGAATACAAGTTAATGTATTCTCATTCTTCCCAAATAGTGCAAATTCAGAAGATAAAAATGTTGTGAAATTGTTTATATAGGATGCAAGGCTATTTTTGCATAAGTCTGGAATGAACCCTATATATTCTTTGGAGGTGTAGCTTATATTTAGGAATTTCATCAAAGCAAGCTATAATCCTTGGTCGTTCTATAGTTAGTAGAGAACTTCTTGATTTAGAAATAGTTGGACTATATTTCTCTCTTCCAATTGCTTAAAAAATAAGAGTAACTTTTCTTCATCTAAAATGTTGGTTTGGTAGAGTTGGAGCATCTCTTGCACTACTACTTTGGCTTCAAGTTTTCTGCTAGCTTCATTTTTTATGTTGAATTGTTGAACTAAGTTCAAAAAATCCTTAATCAAGAACTGGATCAAATCTAATGCCTAAATTTTGGTAAAGATGTCTGATAGAGATTCTATATTGAAGATTTGTTGTCCAGAGTTTGTAAGGAGCTTGACTAAGTAGTTGTCGATCTCGAGAAGAGGACCCTAACTATTTTTTGTAGTTGTCTTCTCTGGTTAGTTGCTCCATTCGTATTTGCTTTTCAAGCAAGTATCCTTTTTCGATTTGTGTAAGCCAATAGTTTGTGGCTCGTCATTCACTAGCTTGAAGAGCTTCAAAACAACCATTTATTTTTTTTGGAAAATTCTAGATCTGTTTGTTGCAAGGCTTTATCATACTAGTTTTTGGGGATAGTAGATGCAAAGGTTTTTCCTTTTTCGATTGTTCTTGATAAACTTCTTTTATTAACCAGTGTTTTTGGAGAAGCTCTTTCTGCTTGTTGTTCTAAAGCTATTGTTTGGGCTTTGATCATTTTTCTAGCCTTTGGGCATTGGATGTGCTTTCCTCCTGTTGGGCTTTGGATGTTCCATCAGCCTATTGGGCTTTAAATGTTCCTTCCACTCGTTGGGCTTTCGCCTTTTTAGGGAGTACTTCGGTAAACTCTGAAACTTTCATTTTTTTCTAAAACGTTTTTGAGAAAAGATAACTCGTCTCCATTGATGGTTTGCTAAGAAAATTAACAATAATATTTGTAAATCCAAGAATGTATTTAACATTATAATCAAATATTTCTAAGTACAAAGCAAGACGTATGTGTATGAGATTTTATTCTAGATTATTTATAATTTTTTTTCATGAAATTGAGCTACTGATTTGTTATCAGTCTCTATCATAAATTCTTTATGGAGTTAAAAAAATTTTCAAACTTTTGATGGCTAATTTTACGACCAATAGTTCTTTGTCATAAGTATCCTATTTACTTTGGGGTTTTGTGAATTTTCTTGAAGTATAAGCTACTATTTCATTTGTATCTATTATTAATACTCCTGACCAAAATAAATTTGAGGCATCTGTTTGTAGTATTATGTGTTCATTTTTTGTTGGAAAATGAAGGATTTGTTTTTTCTTAACAAATTCTTTAATTTGTTTTATTTTTTAAAATTCTTTTGAATTTAAAGAAATAGGAATTTTATTTGTATTCTAGCACTGAGGTTGTTCACCTTTGTTTATCTTGTATATGGCTTGTTTTGTGGCTAATTTATTTTATAAGGCTCTAATTCTAGAAGATAGTTTAGGTATAAATTTTCTTCCATAGTTTAGAAGTCCCAAAAATCTTTGTAATTGTTTTAAACTAGTAAAGTTTTCTGGAAACTCCTTTACTTTAGTATATATATGGTCTTGTAATTATATTTGAAAATTTTTTATTTGTTTGCCTAGAAAATCAATTTTAGTTTTGAATAAAATTTTCTTTGGACTTAAAATAATACCATGATTTAGCTTTATTTTAATAACATGTAGAAGGTGCTCTTTATGATCTTCCTTTGTTTGAGAAAAAACAAGGATATTATCTATATAAGTGACGACATAGGGTAAATCTCCAAAAATAGAATTAATCCATTTCTGGAATATTTGAGGTGCATTTTTTAATCCAAATGGCATGACAAGCCATTCAAAATACCTTTGTGGAAACTTAAAAGATTTTAATTCTATTGATGTTTGATTAACAAGTTTGATTTGCCAAAATCCTGATGTGGCATCAAATTTTGTATAGTATTTAGTATCCTGGATTTGTTTAATTAGGTGCTCGATGATTGTATAAAATAATCATCAAATTTTGTATAAGAGTTTAGCTTGCGATAATTGATGACTATTCGAGCCTTACTGTGTTTTATTTCCGCCTGATTGCGTACTATAAAAGCAGGAGAAGAATGAGAGCTATGGCTCTTTTGTATTAACTTTAAATTTAATAGTTCCTGTATTTGACTGTAAAATTCTTGTTTGTCTAAAGGCGATACCATTATACTGTTAACTCATATATTGGGATTCTTATATTATTCTAAGAGTTCAATGGAACAATATCAAGGAGATTTATCAAACTATTTTAAAAGATCAGTAGATTATAATGGTTCTAATAATTTATGGATAGTTTCTTCAAATATGGTTGTCATAAGGATATTATAGGTATAAATGGGATGAGTGATAGGGTTGGTATCAATCAGAGTTATTTTGGGTTTGGAAGATTAACAACGTTGGGCTGGAAGAGTATAATAAGGAGCAATATGAGCTGGAAAATGGATACGGGGAATGGAATGGCCATCAAAAGTAAGGAAATGAGTGTTGAAGGGAGCATAATGGCAGAGGTTATCTAAGCCAATGAGACAATCAGTATTGATGGCTAATGGTAGTGAAGCAAAACTAAATTGATTGGTAGTGGTATGATTATGAATGTCAGGAATAGAAATTAAAAGGTTTGCAACCTTATGAGTGACAAGTACTTGTCAGGCCATAAAATCGGTGAGGGAGGTTTTTGTTTCCAAAGGTAACCAAAAATGTTGAGGGGTAAATACTTGTTGAAGTAAACTAGCCTCAGCACCTATATCTACTAAGGCATGAATAGTGACATCCTCAAAATCTAGAAGATATATAGTAATCCGAAGTTAAAAATATAATTGAGCCTTTTTCTTTAAATCCATTAAGGTGGGGAAATAGATTTTTTCTGTTCAAGAAGTCATAAGGTATGATTTTCGATTGGATCTTGTACTGGAATATGAAAGCTTGGTGAAGCTAAGGGTTCAGAGGTTTCTCCTTCCTCATAATGTCTTGGAAGACTTAATGTAGAGGATGTTTGATTTATTGGATTTTTGGTAACTGTAAAAATTGTATTACGAGAGACAATAAAATATTCAACAAGTATTTGAACCCTAGGTTTTAAGGTTTTTACAAATAGTTGAATTTCATTATCAAGTTTTAGGCGTCGTATGTCCACAACTTTTGGTTGGATGGTTTTTCCAATTTCAACGTTGAAGAGTTTTATAGAATTATTAGGAGTGATGGATCTAAATGTGGAGGTATCATTTAGAGCCATAAAATGTTTCCATTGTATACCTAGGATTTTTTATCCTAGTAGTAATTGTATACCTTTGAGACTAATTGATAATGTACAAGGCTTTTCAATATTATGGTCATCTAGACTTATACAAAAATAAGGATGTATATTAATCCCAAACAATCTATTATCAAAATTTGATTTAGCTTCTCCAAAAAGGCTACTTAGAGGATTGTTTATGATTCGTTCATCCATGCAAACAATCATTATTAGTGTATCTATTCTACTTTGGAATAAAGTCGTGATTTTTAATTGGATAATGCTTATGTGTAAGTATTTCATCTTTGGGTATTTAACCTTTAATTTTTCTATTTTATTTTTATTAAGAAGGCTGGATGTTAAATCATCATCTCCTTTTAATTCTATATTTCCTTTCGTATGCTCTAAAATTTATGTATGTTTATTAAAAAAAATGAGATTTAAAATAAGAGATTTTATAAATCTCATTTTTTCTGCATGAGATATAGCCTCTTTTAGTTTTTCTAAGTCTTCATCTGAAATTTCAAATTGTTCTCCTATACTGTCATGTAGTTCTATAATATTTACTTCATCAGATTAATAGTACTCATATTTATTCTGAATTCTCGATATTTTCTTAAAAATTCTCAGACTTTTTTCCTACATCTATTTTAGATGTTAGTATAGGAAAATCCTCACATTTGTGAATTACAAGTAATCTAATAGCATCATTTGGTCTGATTAAATAATCTCAGTCTTCCAAACTAGTGTTTTAATCATAATTGTTGGCGCTTGATAAGTCATGGGTTCTATTATCCCATGGGTAATAAAGATATTTTCTTTTGCATAATATGAGATATTATGTATTATTTCATAATATCAAAATGGTATTAAAATGATTAGATCTAACGTTACTTCTATAGTTCGATAACGTTTAAATCCAAAGCATTTTCCCTTGTAGATTATATATCCTAGTGAGGATATTATTTCCTTTTTAGGAAGTTTTAATGATGGTAATAAAGGAATAACCTCTATTTGTGTTAAGGTTTTATTTATGATAATCATAATGATTTTGAGTTTTTCAAGTTCTTTTAATTATTTTACTGAAGATTGTTCCAATTCAAACTCTATGGAGTCAGATTCAGACTCTGTGGAGTCAAAATAAGATGTAATTTCATAGACAGAAGTATTGCCATCAAAACATTTATCAATTGTTCCCTAATCCAATATTGATGGAATATTCTTCTAGATTGTGAATAATAACTTTCTTAATGTTAATTGGACATTCATTTGCATAATATCCTTCTTTGTTACATTTAATACATCTACAGTGTTTTTTCCTTTCTTTTTATTATATTGTTTTAGTAAATTTTTTTTTCTTAAATTTTTTATCCTTTTTAAACTCAGGTTTCCACCTTTGTTTAGTGATTTTATATTTACGATGTCTTTTGGTTATTGTAGGATATGATTTGTAGTAAAAGGGTCGCTAGTCAAATACATGAGGACAACCAAAGACATAATTTAAATTTTTTAAGAATTTGGAGCAACAATTGTAGCCAATTCTAGAGGATTTTATATTTTTACTCATTTCTTTTTTAGCATATGTATTTTCACAAGTTTTTCCAATAGCTTCTACACAAGATCTTTTGAGCATGCCAATGTTATGTGGTCTCATCGTACCTTATGATGTTAATAATTTATGATATTTTGTGCAAATTATGTTATTCCATGGAAATGGTATTTTAGAAAAAAGCCCTTGAATCAAAAATTTTTGCTGAAGAGTTTTGTCTAAACAGTAGATATACCCTATGTATATAGAGATGAATTTGTCTAACAAACATATGCCACATAATTTAATTTTATGAAGCTTTTCTTCATAATTTTCATTTTATTCCTTTCTGATCTGGTAAAATCAGCTACTAATAATGAAATTAACATTTTGGTTGCTGTTTGTTTAGCTTGTTGTTGTAGAATGTTTTGACATTCTTGTGTATTATTTTTTACAAAATTTTTTAATCAAGCTAAAGCATTTCCTTCCAAATAGGAAGTAGCTAATTGTATATATTCTGCTATAGTCATAGTGGGAGGAAGCATAAATATGGTTCCCTTTATTTTTTGTGTCCATTCCACACAATAATCTTTTATTCTTTTATAGGGAATATTATCTATGTAAAAGTGTTAAACCCCATGTAGAAGTGTCTCGTTTATCTTCAATATTACAACTTTTATTTTTATGGTAAATATGTCAATCGGAGTGTTTACCATAATTTATCATGGTAGAATATGAATGTGTGGAACAAACTTGTTCTATCTTATCTCCTTGTGATTCTCTCATATTGATTTCAAGTGTAGGAATATGTGGAGGTGGAGGTGGAAATGGTTGATGTGGAGGGGATTATGGTATATATCCTGGTGGTCCAGGAAGATAAAAGTGTACTACTTTCTCCACTTTTTAGGTTGATTTTATATTCAATTCTTTATCTATAAAAGTTTGTTAATAATTGATTTTGTTCAGAATATGTATAAATATTGTCACTGGTAATTTCACTAGTAAGTTCTTTCTTTTGGAGTTCTAAAAACTTCAAATATACTACTTTATCTAATTTTTGTAAATCCATAATAAGATCTTTAGATTGTAGTTTAACCATTTTAGTGTTTGGTTAATTTTGTTCCAATATATTGAAACATTGAAGGAGTAGTTTGTTTATGATTATTTTTGAGTTTTTGAATTTTATCTTTAATTTTCTTTAATTGATCTATGATAAAATTCAAAATTCCTGCGATGGTAGGATCTTGTCCTACTGTGGTAGGTAAATGGATTATATGTTCATAATCCGGAGTATTAGAAACTTGAGATGTATAGGTGTCATTAGGAACTAAGATTTCTTTCATATTGTTTGAGTCTTTGTGTCATAATATTTTCTAAGTTTGTATAAAGGATTTTGATTTTTGTATTATTTTTCTCATATCTTTTTTATATTTTCTATTTTGACCCTTGTTTGTATGGTTACATCTATCCTTCCTCAAACCTCTAGGGTTTCTTGTGGTTTTTTAGGAAAAGTTAGGGAGTCTTTTTATATGGTATTGCAATTGTATTTGACCATTTTTTATTTGTTTGCTTAGAAAATAAATTTTCTTTTTGAATAATTCAATTTTCTTTGGACTTAAAATAATGCCATGGTTTAGCATTATTTTAATAACATGTAGAAGGTGATCTTTATGTTCTTTCTCTGTTTGAGAAAAAACAAAGATATCGTCTATATAAGCAATGACGTAGGGTAAATGTACAAAAATAGAATTAATCCATTTCTAGAATATCTGAGGTGCATTTTTTAATCCAAATGATATGACAAGCCATTCAAAATGCCCTTGTAGACAACTAAAAACTATTAATTCTATTGATGTTTGATTAGCAAGTTTGATTTGCCATAATCCAGATTTGGCATCAAATTTGTTATAGTATCTAATACCTTGGATTTATTTAATTAGGTGCTTGGCAGTTGGTACAAAATAACCATCAAATTTTGTGCAAAAGTTTAGCTTGCGATAATTCATGACTATTCGAGCCTTACACATTTTATTTCCATGTGATTATATACTGTAAAAGTAGGCAGAAGAATGAGAGCTATGGCTCTTTTATATTAACTTTAAATTTAATAGTTCCTGTATTTGACTGTTAAATTCTTGTTCATCTAAAGGCGATACCAATGTCCATTATGCTGTTAACTCATATATTGGTATTCTTATATTATTCTAAGAGTTAAATGGAACAATATCTAAGAGATTTATGAAACCATTTTAGAGGGTCAGTAGAGCATAATGGTTCTAATAATTTTTGGATAGTTTCTTCAAATGTCATTGTTGTAAGGATATTATAAGTATAAATGGGATGTGATAGAGTTGGTATTAATTAGAGTTGCTTTGGGTTTGGAAGATTCACCACACTGGGCTGCATTAGTATAATAAGGAGCAATATGGGAAGGAAAATGGATATGGAGAATGGAGTGGCCATCAAAAGTAAAAAAATGAGTGTTGACGGGAGTGAAATGGCAGAGGTTCTCTAAACCAATGAGACAATCAGTATTGAAGGCTAATGGTAGTAAAGCAAAGTAAATTGATAGGTAGTAATATGATTATGAATGTCAGGAATAAAAATTGAAAGGTTTGCAACCTTATCACTGACAGGTACTTATCGACCCATAAAATTGGTGAAAGAGGTTTTGGTTTCTAAAGGTAACCAGAAATGCTTAGGTAGGCTTGATTAAATAATCCCAGTCTTCCAAATTTGTCTTTTTAACCAGAACTATTGGCGCTTGATATGTCATGGGTTCTATTATCCCATGGATGTTCAGTTAACATCAAGAAAGTTGTTATTCCTAATCTAGAAGAATATTCTATTGATATTAGAATAATTGATGAAATTTCAAATGAAAATACTTCTGTCTATAAAATTACATCTTATTTTGACTCCACAGAGTCTAAATTTGACTCCATAGAGTCTGAATTAGAACAATCTTTAGAAAAAAAATTAAAAGATTTTGAAAAACTCAAAATCAATATGATTACCATAAATAAAACCTTAACACATATAAAGGTTATTCCTTTATTACCATCATAAAAAACTTCCCAAAAAAAAAAGAATATCCTCACTAGGATATACAATCTACATGACAAAAATGCTTAGACTTAAATGTTATTAAACTACAGAGGTAACATTAGATCTAATCATTTTTAATACCATTTGAATACTATGGGATAATACAGTGTTTTTTCCTTTCTTTTTATTATATTTTTAATAAGTTTCTTTTTCTTCATTTTTTTATCCTATTGAAACTCAAGTTTCCACCATCGTTTATTGATTTTATATTTACGATGTCTTTTTGTTTTTGTATGATATGATTTGGAGTAAAAGGGTTGCCAGTCATATACAGGAGGACAACCAAAGACATAATTTAAATCTTCTAAGATTTTGGAGCAAAAATTGTAGCCCATTCTAGAGGATTTTAAATTTTTACTAATTTCATTTTGAGCAGATGTAATTTCACAAGTTTTTTCATAGCTTCTGCATAAGCTCTTCTGAGCATGCTAGTGGTATGTGTTCTCATCGTACCATGTGATGTTAATAATTTTTTATATTTTGCAAAAATTACGTTATTCCATGGAAAGGGTATTTTAAAAATAACCCTTGAATCCAAAATTCTTGTTGAAGCTTTTCTTCATAATTTTGATTTTCATTTTATGTCACTTAATTTCATTTTATGAAGCTTTTTCTTCATAATTTTAATTTTCACTCCATTATAAATAGGCCTACTCTCCCAAATGGAGAGGCATGAGAAAGAAAAACTCTCTTCTTTTTCTCTCCTCAGTTTCTCTTTTCTCTTTGGAATTTTCCTAGTCTAAGGGTTTTTTCTACAAAGTTTATAATGGTGTGCGAGTGGCGCGAGTAGCGCATTCGTGCATCAAGTTGGTATCAGAGCCGAGGTGCTCTCCTCTGTATTTTATTGCCTCTGGTAATAAATTTCTATAGTTGCCAAAAATCTAATAAATCAAACATCTTCTACATTAAGTCTTCCAAGACATTATAAGGAAGGAGAAACCTCTGAAGCCTTAGCTCAACCAAGCTTTCATATTCCAGTACAAGATCTAGTCGAAGGTTGTACCTTACAACTTCTCAAACAAAAAAAATCTATTCCCCCACCTTAATGGATTTAAAGAAAAAGGCTCAATTACATATTTATCTTCCAATTACTATACATCTTCCAGATTTTAAGGATGTCACTATTCATGTCTTAGTAGATACAAGTGTTGATGCTAGTTTACTTTAGCAGGTATTTATCCCTAAACATTTCTAGTTACCTTTGGAAACCAAAACCTCCCTCACCGATTTTATGGGTCGACAAGTAACTGTCACTCATAAGGTTACAAACCTTTCAATTTCTATTCCTAACATTCATAATCATACCACTACCTATCAATTTAGTTTTGCTTTATTACCATTAGCCTACAATACTGATTGTCTTCTGGCTTAGATAACCTCTGTCGTTTAGTTCCCTTCAACACTCATTTTGTTACTTTTAATGACCTTTCTGTTCGCGTGGTGAATCTTTCAAACCCAAAACAACTCTAATTGATACCAACTCTATCACTCATCCTATTTATACTTATAATATTCCTATGACAACCACATTTGAAGAAATTGTCCATAAATTATTAGGACCATTATACTCTATTGATACTCTAAAACGGTTTGATTAATCTCCTCGATATTGTTTCATTGAACTCTTAGAACAATATAAGAATACCTATATACGAGTTAACAATATAATGGTATTGCCTTTATACAAACAAGAATTTAATAGTCAAATGTTGGAACTGCTAAATTTAAAGTTAATACAAAACAGCCATAGCTCTCATTCTTCTTCTGCTTTTATAGTACGCAATCACGTGGAAATAAAATGCAGGACTCGAATGGTCATCAATTATCGCAAGCTAAACTCCTGCACAAAATTTGATGGTTATTTTATACCAACCACTGGGCACTGAATTAAATAAATCCAAGGTGCTAAATACCATAGAAAATTTGATGCCAAATTAGGATTTTGTCAAATCAAACTTGTTAATCAAACATCAATCTTTTAGCTATCCATAAGGGCATTTTGAATTGCTTGTCATGCCATTTAAGTTAAAAAAATGCACCTCAAATATTCTAGAAATGGATTAATTCTATTTTTAGACATTTACCATATGTCATCGCTTATATAGACGATATCCTTGTTTTTCCTCAAACAGAGGAAGAACATAAAGACCACCTTCTACATGTTATTAAAATAATACTAAATCATGGTATTATTTTAAGTAAAAAAAATCAAATTATTCAAAATTGAAATCAATTTTCTAGGAAAACAAATAAAAAATGGTCAAATACTATTACAAAACCATATATATACCAAAGTAAAGGAGTTTCTGGAACAATTTTACTAGTTTTAAACATTTACAAAGCTTTTTTGGGACTTCTAGACTATGGAAGAAAATTTATACCTAAATGTTCTTCCAGAATTAAAGCCTTACAAAATAAATTAGCCACAGAACAAGCCAAATACAAGATAGAAAATGGTGAACAACCTCGTGCTAGAATACAAATAAAATTCTTATTTCATTAAATTCAGAAGAATTAAATGAAATAAAACAAATTAAAGAATTTGTTACCAAAATTCAAATCCTTCATTTTCCAACAAAAATGAACACATAATACTACAAATAGATGCCTCAGATTTATTTTTGTTAGGAGTTTTAATAATAGATACAAATTAAATAGTAGCTTATATTTTGAGAAAATTCACAAAACCCTAAAGTAAATATGCTACTTATGACAAAGAACTATTGGCATAAAATTAGCCATTAAATGTTTAAAAGTTTATTTACTACATAGAGAATTTATGATAGAGACTGATAACAAATCAGTAGCTCAATTTCTTAAAAAAAACTATAAATAATCTAGAAGAAAATCTCAGATGCATACGTCTTACTTTATACTTAAAAATATTAAAAATATAATGATAAATATATTCCTAGATTTACTAACATTATGGCTAATTTTCTTAGCAGACCATGAACAAAGAGGAGTTATTTTTTCTCAAAAACGTCTTAGAAAAATTGAAACGTTCTAGGGAGTTTACCAAAGTACTCCCTAAAAGGCCAAAGCACAACAGCTGAAGGAACATTCAAAGCCCAATAAGCAGAAAGCACATCCAATGCCCAACAGGGTAGAATAATGATCAAAGCCCAAACAATGGTGTTAGAACAAAGAGTAGAAAGAGCTTCACCAAAAACACTGATCAGTAAAAGAAGTTTATCGAGAACAATTGAAAAGGAAAAACCTTTTCCTCTACTGTCACCAAAGACTTGTATAATAAAGCATTGCAACAAACAGATCCAAAATTTTTAAAAAAAATAAATGGATGTTTTAAAGCTCTTCAAGCTAGTGATTGGTGAGCCACAAACTACTGGCTCACACAAATCAAAAAAGGATACTTGCTTGAAAAGCAAATACGAATGGAGCAACTAGCTAGAGAAGACAACTACAAAAATTAGTTAGAGGTCCTCCTCTCAAGATCAACAACTACTCAGTCAAGCTCCTTAAAAACTCTGAAACAACAACTCCTCAAAATAGAATCTCTACAAGACATCTTTACCAAAATTTAGACATCAAATTTGATCCGGTTTCAGATTAAGGATTTTTTGAACTTAGTTCAACAATTCAACATCAAAAATGAAGCTACCAGAAAACTTGAAGCCGAAGTAACAGTACAAGAGATGCTCTAACTCTATCAAACCAAAATTTTAGATGAAGAAAAGTTACTCTTATTCTTTAAGCAATTGGAAGAGACAAATATAGTCCAACTATTTCTAAATCAAGAAGTTCCTACCTAACTATAGAATGACCAAGGATTATAACCTACTTTGATAAAATTCCTAAATATCAACAACACCTCCAGAAAGGTATTATACATGAAGTTTATGACAATACCAAACATCCAAAAGATTATACAAGGTTCATTCTAGTTTTATGCAAAAATAATCTTGCACCCAATACAAACAAATTCTCAACAGTTTTTGTCTTCTAAATTTGGATTATCTGGGAAGAAGGACAGTACATTAATTTTTATTCTACAATTCAACTTTGGATGTTAGTTAAAGATTCAGAAACTCCAAGACTAGAAGCCTTTCATCCCAACCTATTCAACGAAGAGGAAGCCAGATGGAGAGCTGCCATTAACTTCTTTCAAAAACATGACATTGGTAAAAAATATCTAGCCAAAAAATTCTCCTATGGCAAAACAATCTTTTTACTTGACACTCTAGCTACTGAAGCAGAAGAATTGTCCTTAAGAGAAGGAAAAATGAAAAAATTTCTACAAACTATAGAGTTAGGCAAACTAGGACAAATGGCAAAAGAAGAATATTTTACTAAAAGTGAAAACAATATTTCTGACCTTGGAGATTATGAATTAGACGAAGATACTTTGGAGGCCTTGGCCCTCACAGATTAAAAGCATGGTGGGTCTCACAACATGTGCTCATCTGTATGAAAAAGAAGCATCACATGTGCATCAATATTAAAGGTAAAGACGCACCAACAAAAAAGGCACTTTATTCCTGTCAGAGCAATAATGGCACGGGAATAATAGATTCTTTGCTTCCTCACTAAGGAAGATTGGCTTATAAATAGTCCTACTCTCCCAATTGGAGAGGCATGAGAAAGAAAGACTCTCTTCTAGTTCTCTCTTTGGTTTCTTTATTCTCTTTGGAATTTTTTTAGTCTAAGGGTTTTTTGTACTAAGTTTGTAATAGCGTACGAGTGGTGCGAGTGGTGCATGCATGCATCAAGTTGGTATCAGAGCCTAGGTGTTCTCTTCTATAAGTTTTATATGTTTAAGGATTGTATGTTTGCTTTTCCTATGAACAACTAAAGCTTTTCTTTGTCTTAATAATATCTTAGTTTGTGCAATGGGTTAGTCTATTTGCATTACTTTTTGCTATAGTTTTTTATATTTTCTTTACGCTTTGGCGTAGGAAACGAATCAAAGCTATGCCCTTTTTGTTTGAAGTGGTCTATTAGGGATGGTGGTTTAGAAAGACTCCCTAACATCTCCCAGAAAACCATGAGAAACCCTAGAGGTTTTAGGAAGGATAGATGTAGCCATAAAAACAAGGGTCAAAATAGAAAATATTAAAAAAATATAAGAAAAGTAATACAAAAATCAAAATCCTTTTATACAAACTTGATATTATTATGACATAAAGACCCAAACAACATGAAAGAAATCTTAGTATCTAATGACACCTATCAATGTCATGTTTCTAATATCAGGATTATGAACATATAATCCATTTACCTACCACAGTAAGACAAGATCCTACCATCGTAGGAATTTTGAATTTTATCATAGATCAATTAAAACAAATTAAAGATAAAATTCAAAAACTCGAAAATAATCATAAACAACCTACTCCTTCAATGTTTCAGTATGTTCGAACAAAATTAACCAAACACAAATGATTAAACTATAATATGAAGATCTTATTAAAGATTTACAAAAATTAGATAAAATAGTATTTTTGTAGTTTCCAAAACTTCAAAAGAAAGAACTTATTGGAGAAATTATTAGTGACAATATTGGTATATATTATGAACAAAATCAACAATTAATAGACTTTTATAGATCAAGAATTGATTATAAAATCAACTTGAAAAGAGGAAAAAATAGTATACTTTATCTTCCTAGGCCACCAAGATATGTACCACAATCCTCTCCACATCAACCGTCTCCACCTCCACCTCCACATATTTCTACTCCTAAAATCAAAATGAGAGAATCACAAGGAGGTAACATAGAACAAGTTCATTCCACACCTTCATATCCTAACATGATAAATTATGGTAAATGCTCCAATTGGCATATTTACCATAAAAAAAATCATAATCTTGAAGATAAACAAGACTCTTTTACATGGGGTAACACTAAACATAGATAATATTTCTTATAAAAGAATAAAAGAATATTATGTAGAATAGACCCAAAAAATAAAGGGAACCATATTTATACTTTCTCTGACTATGATTATAACAGAATATATATAATTTGCTACTTTCTATTGGGAAGGAAATGCTTTAGTTTGGTTATCAAATTTTGAAAAAAATAATACATAGGAATGTCAAAACATTCTACAACAACAAGTTAAATAAACAATAATCAAAATATTAATTTCATTATTAGTAGCTGATTTTACCATATTAGAATGGAATGAAAATCAAAATTATGAAGAAAAACTTCAAAAAATAAAATTATGTGACACATGTATGTTAGATGAATTCTTCTCTACATACATAGGGTATATCTACCATTTAGATAAAACTCTTCAACAAGAATTTTGGATTCAAGGGTTTTTTCAAAAATATCCTTTCCATGGAATAACATAATTTCTACAAAATATAATGAATTATTAACATCATAATGTACAATGAGACCACATAACACTGGCGTGCTCCGAAGCGCTTGTGCAGAAGCTATGGAAAAAACTTGTGAAAATACATCTGCTAAAAAAGAAATGAGTAAAAATTTAAAATCCTCTAGAATGAGCTACAATTGTTGCTGCAAATTCTCAGAAGATTTAAATTATGTCATTGGTTGTCCTCCTATATATGACTGAAGACCCTTTTACACCAAATCATATCCTATAAAAAAAAGACTTCATAAATATAAAATGACTAAACGAAGGTTGAAACCTGAGTTTAAACAGGATAAAAAAATTTTAAGAAAAAGAAATTTTTTAAAAGTATAATAAAAAGAAAGGAAAAAACACTGTAGATGTTTTAAATATAACAAAGAAGGACGTTATGCAAATGAACGTCTAGTTAACATCAAGAAAGTTATTATTCACGATCAAAAAGAATATTCTATCAATATTAGAACAATTGATGAGATTTCAGATTACAATAATTTTATTTATGAAATTACATCTTATTCTGACTCACTAGAGTCTGAATATTACTCCACAGAGTCTGAATTGGAACAATCTTCAGAAAAACAATTAAAAGATTTTAAAAAACTCAAAATCAACATGATTACCATAAATAAAATGTTAACACAAATAAAGGTTATTCCTTTATTACCATCATTAAAACTTTACAAAAACAAAAGAATATCCTTAGTAGGATATACAATCAATATACAAAAATTGCTTAGACTTAAACATTATCTAACTACAGAGGTAACGTTTGACCTAATCATTTTAATACTATTTAGATACTATAGGATAATACATAATATCCCATATCATGCAAAAGAAAATATCTTTTTTACCCATGGGATAATAAGACCCATGACATATCAAGGGCCAACAGTTCTGATTAAAAACACTAGTTTGGAAGACTGGGATTATTTAATCAGACAAAATAATGCTATCAAATTACTTGTAATTCACAAATATGAGGATTTTCTCATACTAACATCTGAAACAGATGTAGGAAAAAATTCTAAGAATTCTAAAAAAATATCAAGAATTCAAAATAAATATTAATACCATCATTTCTAACGAAGTAAATACTACAGAACTACATGACAGTATAGGAGAACAATTTGAAATTTTAGTTGTAGACTTAGAAAAACTAAAGTTGGCTATACCTTATGGAGAAAAAATTGCATGTATGCATTTGTGTGTGTGTGTATGTTCGTGTATGTGTGCATGAGATTGCATGTAAATGCATCATTGTGTCCATAATGCATGTTTGTGTTTGTGCATATGCAAAGTGCTAAAAAGTGTATCTTTATGTGTGTGTTTTTTTGCATATGCATGCATGTGTGTGTAGGTGTGTGTGTGTATTTGTGTATGTGAACATGTGCATGCATATGTGTGTGCATGTATGGGCATGTTTTTGTGTGTACGTGTGTATGTGTTTGTGTACATATATTTGTGTGTGTTTGCTTATGTGTGGGAGTATATCAGTGTGTGTCTAGATGTGTGTTGGTGTGTGTGTGCACATTCATGCACGTCTGTGTGTGTGTGTGTGTGCATGCACATGTGTTTGTATGTATGCATTAGAGTGTGCATTTGTGTTTATACATGTGCATGTATGTGCTTGTGTGTGTCTATGTGTTTGTGAGCATGAGTGTGCATTTGCTTGTACTCATATGTGCATGTATGTTTATGTATGTGCATGTGCGTGTGTGTATTCATGTGCATGTATGTGTGTCTATGTATGAGTATTCAAGTTTTTAAGTTATTGGTCGCATGCAAGTGCATGTGTGTGTTTTTTCATATGTGAATGTGTTTTTGCATATGTGCGTGTGTGTGCACGTGTGTGTGTTTGTTTCCTACTACATGCATTTGAATGCATGGGTGTGTGAATATGTGCCTACATGTGTGTGTGTGTGTGCTTGTGTATGCATGTGCTTGCTTGGGTGTGTCCTTGTTTGTGTGTGTGTGTTTGTACATATATATGTATGTGTTTCTAAATGTGGGTGTGTGCATATGTGTATGCATGTATATGTGTGTATGCATATGAATATGAGTTTGTGCAAGCGTGTGCATGTGGGTTTACATATATGCTTAGGTGTATTTGTGTTTTGGTTATCGGCATGCTCACTCACACATATGTGTGGGTATGTGTGTATGTCTGTGTGTAAGCTTGAGTGTGTGTGTGTGTATGCATACTTGCGTGCAAGTGTGTACTTGTTTGTGTGTATACATATATGT
This sequence comes from Vanilla planifolia, assembly GCA_023846275.1. Lineage (NCBI taxonomy): Eukaryota > Viridiplantae > Streptophyta > Magnoliopsida > Asparagales > Orchidaceae > Vanilla > Vanilla planifolia. Next base: position 389 of record JAIUJO010003221.1, on the reverse strand, counting down.
GTACACATGTGTATGTAAGTGTTTGTGAGTGCGTGTACCCGTGCATGTGTGTGTGCATGTTTGTTCACATTCATGCATTTGTGTCATGTGCATATGTATATGTTTCAGTATGTGTGGGTACAAGTGTGTGTGTATGTATGAGTGAGAATGTGTTTGTTCATACAAATATGTGTTTGAGTAATTATGCATGTGTGGGTGCACGTCCATGTGTGTATATGCATGTGTGTGTGTGTGTGCATGTGCATATGTGTATGTGTGTATGTGTGTGTGCATATGTGAGAGAGTTTGTGCATGCATGTGTATGCATGTGTATGTGCATACTTGTGTGTTTGTGTATTGATTTGAGTTTGTGTGTAAAAGTGTGTATGTGCAGGAGCATTCATATGTGC
>JAIUJO010002682.1:37500-45000 GCA_023846275.1 Vanilla planifolia | reverse complement strand
TTCTTCTTCTTCTTCTTCTTCACATCATCATCTTCTTCCTCTTCTTCATCATCTTCATCTTCTTCATCATCTTCTTCTTCTTATTCTTCATTTCGTTTTTCTTGTTCTTCTTCTTCTTCTTCTTCTTCTAATTCTTCTTCTTCTTCTTCTAATTATTCTTCTATTTCTTCTTCTATTTCTTCTTCTTCTTCTTCTTCTATTTTTTCTTCATATTCTTCTCTTTTGTCTTCTTCTTCTTCTTCTACAATATCCTTCATCTTTTTCTTTCTTCTTTTCCTTCTTCTTCTTCCTTTTTTTCTTGTTGTTCTTCTTCTTCTTCATCTTCTTCTTCTTCTTCTTTTTATTCTTCTTCATCTTTTTCTTCATCATCCTCTTATTCTTCCTCTTGTTCTCCATCTTCTTCTCCTCCTCCTCCTTCTTCATCTTTTTATTCTTCATCTTCTTCTTCTTCTTCTTCTTCTTCTTTTTCTTCTTCTTCTTCTTTTACTATTACTTCTACTTCTACTTCTTCTTTCTCTTCTTCTTTTTTTATTCTTCTTCTTCTGCTTCATCTTCTTCACCTTCATTTTCTTCTTTTCCCTCTTCTTCTTCTCCTTCTTCCTTTTCATCGTCTTCACCTTCTACTTTTCCTTCCTCTTCATCGTCTTCGCCTTCTACTTCTCCTTCCTCTTTTTCTTCTTCTACTTCGTACACCTCATCTTTTTTAAATTATTTTTCTTTTTCTTTTTCTTCTTCTTCTTTTTCTCCGTCTTCTTCCTCTCCATCTTCTTTTTCCTCTTCTTCTCCTTCTTCCTCATCATCTTCTTCCTCCCCTACCTTGTCTTCTTCTCCTTCTTCTTCACATTCTTCTTCCTCTTCATCTTCTTCTTCTTCTTCTACTTCTTTTACTTCTTCTTCTTTTCTTCTTCTTTTACTTTGCCTTCTTCATCATCATCTTCTTCATCTAATTCTTCTACTTCTTCTTCTAACTTCTTTTTCTTCTTCTTCATTTTCTTCTTCGTCTTCTTCTTCATCTTCTTTTTCTTCTTCTTCTTGTTCTTTCTATTTCTAATTCTTCTTCTTCTTCTTGTTTGTCTTCTTCTTCTTTTTCTCTTTCTAATTTTTCTACTACTTCTTCTTCCTATTCTTCTTCTCCTTCTTCTTCTTCTTCTTCTCCATCTTCTTCTACTTCTCCTTCTTCTTCTTCTAATTCTCCTTTTTCTTCTTCTTCTTCTTATTATTATTATTATTATTATTATTATTATTATTCTTCTTCTTCATCATCATGATCTTTTTCTTCTTCCCCTTCTTTTCATCATCATCTTCTTCTTCATCTTCATCTTCATCTTTTTCTTTTTCTCCTTCTTCTTCTAGTTCTTCTTCTTCTTCTATTTCTTCTTCTTCTTTTCCACCTCCTCCTTATTGTTCTTCTTCTTCTTATTCCTCTTCTTCTTCTTTTTCTTCTTCTTCTTTTTCTTCTTCTTCTTCTTCTTCTTTTCCATCTTCTCCATCTCCTTCTACTTCTTCTTGTTCTTCTTTTGCTTTTTCTGCTTCTTCTTATCCTTCTACTTCTTCGAGTTCTTCTTCTTCTTCTTCCACTTCTTCTTCTTCTTCTCCATCTTCTTCTTCTTCTTAATTTTCTTCTCTCTCTCGTTCTTCTTCTTCTTCTTCTTCTTCTTCTTATCCATCTTCTTCTTCTCCTTAATTTTCTTCTCTCTCTGCTTCTTCTTCTCCTCCTCCTCGTTCTTCTTCTTCTTCTTCTTGTTCTCTTATTTCTTCTTCTTCTTCTTCACTTCTTCATTTTCTTACTCTTCTCAATGTTCTTCTCTTTTTTCTCCTTCTTTTTCTTCTTCTTCTACTTCTTCTTCTTCTTCTTCATCTTTTTCTTCTTTTCCTTCTTTTTCTTCTCCTTCTTCTCCTCCTTTTGATTCTTCTTCTTCTCCTTCCCCTTCTTCTTCTTCTTCTTCTTCCTCTTCTTCTTTTTTTGCTTATTCTTGTTCTTGTTCTTCTTCTTCTTCTTCTTCTTCCTCTTCTCCATGTTCTTCTTCTCCTTCATCTTCTTCTCCTTCCCCTTCTACTTCTCCTTCTTTTTCTTGTTCTTCTTCTACTTCTTCTTCATCACCTTCTTCTTCCTCTTCTTCTTCTACTACTTATTTTGTTTGTTTTTATTTTACATCTTCTCCACCTCCTCCTCCTCCAACTTCTTGTTCTTCTTCTACTTCTTCTTCTTCTTAATCTTCATCTTCTTCTTCTTCTTCTTCTTTTTCTTCGTCTTCTTCTTCTTCTCCTTCATTGCCTTCTCCTTCTTCTTTTTCTCCTTCTCCTCCTACTTCTTCTCCTCCATCTTCGAATTCTTCGTCTTCTTCGTCTTCCTCTTCTTCTTCTTCTTCTTCTCCTCTTCCTTCTTCTTCTTCGCCTCCTTTTTCCCTTTCTAATTTTTTTTCTGCTTCTTCTTCTTCTCCTTCTTCTCTTTCTCCTCCATCTCCTTCTTCTTGTTGTACTTCTTCTTCTTCTTATCCTTCTTCTTGTTCTTCTTCTACTTCTTCTTTATCATCTTCTCCGTCTTCTACTTCTCCTTCTTCTTCTTCCCCCTTCTCCTTCTTCTTTTTCTTCTTATTCTTCTTCTTCTTACAGTTCTTCATCTTCATCATCATCTTCTTCTTCTTCTTCTTCTTCTTTTCCTTCTTCTTCTTCTTCTCCTTCTCCTCATCCTCCTCTTCCTCTACCTCCTTGGTCTTCTTCTTCTTCTTCTTCTTCTTCCTTTTCTTCTTCTTCTTCTTCTACTTCTTCTTCTCTATCTTGATCTTCTCCTTCGTCTTCTTCTCCTTCTTCCTCTCCTTCTCCTTCTCCTTCTACTCCTTCCCCTTCTTCCTCTTCTTATTCTTATTCTTCGTCATCATCTTCTTCTTGTTGTTCTTCTTCTTTTTCTTCTTTTACTTCTTCTTCTTCTTTTTCATCTTCTTCTTCTTCTTCTTCTTCTTCTTCTCCATCTTCTTCTTCTCCTTGTCCTTCTTCTTCTCCGTCTTCCTATTCTTCTTCTTTGTCATCTTGATCCTTTTATTCTTCCTCTTGTTCTTCTCCTCTCCTTATTCTTCTTCTTCTTCTCTTCCCCCTCCTCTGCCTTCTTCTCCTTCTTCTTTTATTCTTCTTCTTCTTCTTCCCCTTCTTTCTTTTCTACTTCTTCTTCTTCTTCTGTTACTTCTAATTTTTCTTCTTATTCATCTTCTTCTTTTTCTTCTTCTTCTTCTTCTAGTACCACTACTTCTTCTACTACTTTTGCTTCCTCTTCCTTTTCTTCTTCTCCCTCTTCTTCTTCATTATCATCATCTTCTTCTTCTCCTTATTTTTCTTCTTCTTCTTCTTCTTCTACCTCTTCTTTTTCATCTTTTTCTTCACCATCTTCTTCTTCTTCTCCTTCTTCTTCTTCTTCTTCTTCTTCTTCTTCTTCTTCCTCTTCTTCTTCTTCTTTTGCTCCTTTTTCTTTTTCTTCCTCCCTTTCTTCTTCTTCTTCTTCTTCTTCTTCTTTTACGTCTTCTTCTTCATCATCTTAATCTTCTTCTTCTTCTTCTTCTTCTTCTTCCTCTTCTTCTCCTTCTCCTTCTTCTTCTTCTTCTTCTTCTACTTCTTGTTCTTCTTCTTCCTCTTCTTCTTCTTCACCCTCTTCTTCTTCTCCTCCTTATTCTTCTCTTTCTCCTTCTTCTTCTTCTTTTCTTCTACTTATTCTTCTTCTTCTCCTTCTTCTTCTACTTCTTTTTCTTCTTCATCGTCTTCTCCTTCCCTTTCTACATCATCATCTTCTTCTTCTTCTTCTTCTTCTTCGGTTTTTTCCACGCCTTCTTCTTCTTCTTTCTTCTTCTTCTTCTTCTTTTATGTTCTTCTTCTTCAAATTCTTCAGCTTCTTCTTCTTGATCTTCTTCTACTTCTTCTTCTTCTTCTTCTTCTTCTTCTACTTCTACTTCTTCTTCTTCTTCTTCTTCTTCCTCTTTTTCTACTTCTTCTACTTCGTCCTCTTCCTCTTCTTCTTCCTCTTCTTCAACTTCTTCCCCTTCTTCTTGCAATTCTTCTCCTTCCCATTCAACTTCTTGTTCCTTTTGGTCATCTCTTTCCTATTCTACTTCGTCTTTTTCTTCTTCTTCTTCTTCTCGTTCTTCTTTTTCCTTCTTGCTCTTCTTCTTCTCCTCCTTCATCTACTTCTTCTTCAACTTTTTTCTCCATCCTCTTCTTCTTTATCTTCTTTTTCTCTGTCTTCTTCTTCTCTTCTTCATCTTTTCTTCTTTCTTCTTCTGCTTCTTCTTCTTCTTCTTCTTCTTCTTCTTCTTCTTCTTTTCTTCTTCTTTGTCTTCCTCCTCTTCTTCTTCCTCTGCTTCTTATTCTTCTCCATCTTCATGTTCTTCTTCTTCTTCTTCTTCTTTTTCTTCTTCCACTTCATCTTCTTCTTCTCCTTCTACTTCTTCTTCTTCCACTTCTTCATTTCTTCTCCTTCGTCTTCTTCTTCCAATTCTTCTTCTTCTTCTTCTTCTTCCTCCTCCTCCTCCTCCTCCTCCTTCTTAATCTTTTACTTCTTCTTCTCCATTTACTTCCTCTCATTCTTCTTCATTTTCTTCTTCTTCTTCGTCTTCTCCTTCCCTTCTTCTTTGTCTTTATCTTCTTCTACTTCTTCTTCTAGTCCATCTTCTTCTTCTTCATCATCATCATCTACTTCTTCTTCTTCTTCTTCTCCTTGTTCATCTTCTTCATCATCTTCTTCTTCTTCTTCTTCTTCTTCTTCTTCCTTCTTCGTCTTGTTCTTCTTCTTCTTCTTCTTTTTCTTCTTCTTCTTCTTCTTCTTCTACTTCTTCTTTTTTCCCTTCTTCTTCTTCTTCTTCTTCTTCTTCTCCATATTTTTTTTCTTATTCTTCTTCTCCTCCTTCACTTCTCCCCTATCTTCTTCTTCTTCTTCTTCTTATTCTTCTTAATCTTTTGCATCATCTTCTTCTTCTTCTACTTCTTCTTTTTGTTCTTCTTCTTCTTCTTCTTCTACTACTACTACTACTACTACTTCTTCCTCTTCCTGTTCTTCTTCTTACTCTACTTCTTCATCTTCTTCGCTTTCTTCTTCTTCTTCTTCCTCTTCCTCTTCTTGTTCTATTTGTTCTTATTCTCCTTCCACTTCTTCTTCTTCCTCTTCTTCTAACTTTTCTTCTTCTTCTTCTTCCTTTTCCTCTTCTTCTTGTTCTCATGCTTCTTGTCTTTCCTCTTTTTCTTATTCTTCGTCATCTTCTCCTTCCCCATTTTCTACTTTTTCTTCGTTTTTCCTTCTTCGTCTTCATCTCATTCTTCTTCTTCTTCTTCTTCTTCTTCTCCTTCTCCTTCTTCTTCTTCATCTTCTTCTTCTTCTACTTCTTATTCTTCTTCTTCCTTATCTTCTTCTTCTTCTTCTTCTACTTCTTCTTCTTCTTCTTCTTCATCTACTTCTGCTTCTTCTTCTTCCTGCTTCTTCTTCTGCTTCTTCGTCTTCTTCTTCTTCTTCATCTACTTCGTCTTCTTTTTCTTCTTCATCACCATCATCATCATCTTCTTCTTCTTCTGCAATTTCTTCTTAAATTTCTTCTTCTTCTTCTTCTTCTTCCTTTTCTTCATCTTCCCATTGTTCTTGACCTTCCCCTTCTTTTTTGTCTTCTGCTTCTGCTTCTCCTTCTTCTCCTTGTTCTTCTTCTTCTTCTTGTTCTTCTTCTCCTTCTTCTTCTTCTTTCTTCTTCTTCTTCCTCCTTTCACTTCTTCTTCTTCTTCTTTTATTCTTCTTCTTCTTCTTCTTCTTCTTCTTTTTCTACTTATTCTTCTTCAACTTCGTCTTCTTCTTCTTCTTCTTCATCTTCTCCTTTTCCTCCTTCTTCTCTTTCATTCTCTCTTTCTTATTCTTCAACTTCTTCTTTATTTTCAGCATCTTCTTCTTCTTTATATTCTTCTTCTTCTTCGACTACTTCTTTTTCTTCTTTTTTTTATCTTCTTGTTCTTGTTCTTCTTCTTCTTCTTCTACTTCTACTTCTACTTCTTGTTCTTCTTCTTCATCTTCATCAAATTCTTCTTCTTCTTCTCCTTCTTCTTCTTCCCTCTTCTTCTTATTGCTCTTCTTCTTCTTCTTACTTCTTTTTTTTTCTTCTTTTTATTCTATGTTTTCTTCTTCATCTTCTTTTTCCTCTTCTTCTTCTTCTTTTTTTGCATACCTTCTTCTTCTTCATTTTCATCATCTTCTTCTTCTTCTCCTTCTCCTTCTTCTTCTTCTTCATCCTCTTCTTCTTCTTCTTCTTCTCTATATTCTTCTTCTCCTTCTTTTCCTTCTTCTTATTCTTCTTCTTGTTCTTGTTATTTTTCTTCTTCTTCATCTTGTTATTCTTCTTCTCCTTCTTCGTCTGCTTCATCTTCTTCTTCTTCATCTTCTCTTTTTCTCCTTCTTATTCTTCCTCTTCTTCTTCTTCTTCCCTACCTCCTCCTAATTCTTCCTGTTCTTCTTCGTCATCATCATCATCATCATCATCATCACTTCCTTCCTCTTTTCTTCTTCTTCTTCTCCATCTTTTTCTTCTCCTTCATCTTCGTCACACTCTCCTTCTTCTCCGCCTTCCTCTTCTTGTTGTTCTTCTTCTTCATCATCTTCTTCTTCTTCTTCATCTTCTTCTTCCTTTTCTTCCTCTCCTTCTTTTTTTCTACTTTTTCTTCTTCTTCTTCTCCTTCTTCTCCTCCTCCTTCTCCTTCTTCTTCTTCATCATCTACTTCTTATTCTTCAACTTCCCTTTTTCTCCTTCTTCTTCTTCCTCGTCTTCTTCTCCTCCTCCTCCGCCTCCTTATTCTTCTTGTTCTAGTTCCACTTAATCATCATCATCATCATCATCATCACCTTCTTCCTCTTCTTCTTCTTCTTCTTTTACTTCTTTTTCTCCATCTTCTCCTTCTCCTTCGTCTTCCTCACCCTCTCCTTCTCCTTTTTTTCTTCTCCTTCTAATTCTTCTTCTTCTTCTTCGTCGTCTTCTTCTTCTTCATCATTTCTTTTTTTACTTCATCTTCTCCTTCTTTGTCTTCTCCTTCTTCTTCTTCTTCTTCATCTTCTTCTTCTTCTTCTTCTTCTTCTCCATCTTCTTCATCTTCCTGTTCTTCTTCTTTTTCCCCATATTCTCCTCCTCTTCTTCTCCTTATTTTTCTCTTTCTAATTTTTTTACGTCTACTTCTTCTCCTCCTCCTCCTTCACCTTCTACTTCACTTTCTCCATCTTCTACTGCTTCTTCTTCTTCTTCTTCTTCTAATTCTTCTTCTCTGTCATCATCTTCTCCTTCTTCTTCTTCTACTTCTCCTTCTTCTTTTTCTTCTTCTTCTTTTTCTTCTGCTTCTTCATCTTCTTCATCTTCTTCTTCTCCTTCTTCTTCCCCTTATTTTCCTTCTTTTCCTTCTTCTTCTTCTCCTCCTCCTCCTCCTCCTTCACCTCAATCTTCCTCTACTTCTTCTTCTTCTTCTTCTCCTTCTCCTTCTCCTTCTTCTCCTACTCCTTCT
>JAIUJO010002682.1:30000-35000 GCA_023846275.1 Vanilla planifolia | reverse complement strand
CTTCTTCGTCTTTTTCTTCATGTTTATCTTCTTCTTCTTCATAATCTTCTACTTCTTCTTCTTCTTCTTCGTCTTCTTCGTCTTATTCTTCTTCTTCTTCTTCTTCTTCTTCTTCTTTTACATCTTATTCTTCTCTTTCTTCTTCTTTCCTTCTCCTTCTTCTTCTTCATCTTCTTCTTCTTCATCTTCTTAATTTTGTTCTTCTCATTCTCTATATTCTTCTTCTTATCCTTCTTCTTTTTCTTCTTCTTCTTGTTCTTCTTCCTCTTCCACTTCTTCTTCTTCATTTTCTACTTCTTCCCCTTCCTCTTCTTCTTCTTTTTCTTCTCTGTCTTCTCCTTCATCTTCTTTGTCTTCGTATTCTTCTTTTTCTTTTTCTTCTTCTTCTACTTCTTCTTTTTCTCCACCTACTTTTTCTTCTTCCACCTTTTACTTCATCTTTTCTTCTTCTTCTTACTTTTCTTCTACTTCTACTTCTTCTTCTTGTTCTTCTTTTGCTTCTTCTTCTTCATCTATTTCTCCTTCTTTTTCTTCTTGTTCTTCATCTTTTTCTTCTTCTTCTCCATTTTCTTTTTCTACTTTTCTTCTTCTCCTTCTCCTTCTTCGCCATCTTCTTTTTCTTCTTCTTCTTCTTCTTCTGCTTCTTCTTCTTATTCTTTTTCTACTTCTTCTTCTTCTTCCATTTTTTCTTCATTTTCTTGGTCTTCCTCTTGCACGTCCTCTTCTTCTCCTTTCAATTCTTCTCCTCCCCATTCTACTTCTCCTTCCATTTCTACTTCGTCTTCTTCTTCTTCTTTGTTCTTCTTCTTCTTCTTCTTCTTCTTCTTCTTCTTGTTTTACTTCTTCCACTTCTTCATCTTCTTCATCTTCTTCTACTTCTTTTGATCCAATTTTTTCTTCTCTATCTTCTTCTTCTTCATCTTCTTCTCCATCTTCTTCTTCATCATCTTCTTGCTCTTCTTCTTCTTCTTCTTTTACTTCTACTTCTTCTTCCACATCTTCTTTTCTTCTCCATCTTCTTCTTCTCCATCTTCTCCTTCTTTTTCTTCATCTTCTTCCTCTTCTTCTTCTTCTTCATTTTTTTAACTTCTTCTCTTCTTCTTCGTCCTCTCTTTCTTCTTCTACTTCTTCTTCTTCATTTTCTTCATCTCTTTCTTCTTCTTCTTCTTCTTCATCTCATTTTTATTATTTTCTTTGTCTTCTTCTTCATCTTCTTATTCTCCTTCTTCCTTTTCTTCTTCTTCTTCCTCTTCTTCGTCTTCTTCTTCTTCTTCTTCCTCTGCTTCTTCTTCTTCTTCCTCTGCTTCTTCTTCTTCTTCCTCTGCTTCTTCTTCTTCTTTTTTTAATTTTCTTTTTCTTCATCTTTCTCTTTCTCCTCTACTTCTTTTCCTTCTACTATTTCTCCTTACTCGTCCTTTTCTTCTTCTTCTTCTTCGTCTTCTACGTCATCTTCCTCTTCTTCTTCTTCTTCCTCTATTTTTCCTTCTTTTATTAGTACTTCTTCGTCTCCGTGTTCTTCTTCTACGTCTTCTTCTTCTCTATCTTATTCGTCTTCGTGTTCTCCTTCTTCATCTTTTTCTTAATCTTATTCTTCCTCTTCGTCATCATCTTCTACTACTTCTTCTTCTTCTTCGTCTTCTTCGTCTTCCTCTTCTTCTTATTCTTCGTTTACATCTTATTCTTCACCTTCTTCTTCCTCTTCCCCTTCTCCTTCTTCTTCTTCTTCTTTTTCTTCAACTTCTTCATTTTGTTCTTCTCCTTCACCATCTCCTTCTCCTTCTCCCTCTTCTTCTTCTTATCCTTATTCTTTTTCTTCTTCTTCTTGTTCTTCTTCCTCTTCCTCTTCTTCTTCTTCATTTTCCACTTCTTCTCCTTCCTCTTCTTCTTCTTTTTCTTCTCCATCTTCTCCTTCATCTTCTTTGTCTTCATCTTCTTCTTTTTCTTTTTCTTCTTCTTCTTCTTCTTCTTCTTCTTTTTCTCCACCTACTTCTTCTTCTTCTTCCTTTTACTCTAACTTTTTCTTCACCTACTTCTTCTTCTTCTTCTTCTATTTCTCCTTCTTTTTCTTCTTGTTCTTAATCTTTTTCTTCTTCTTTTCTTCTCCATTTTCTTTTTCTACTTTTCTTCTTCTCCTTCTCCATCTTCTCCTTCTTCTTCCTCTTCTTCTTCTTCTACTTCTCCTTCTTATTTTTTTCTACTTCTTCTTCTTCTTCTTCCTTTGTTTCTTCATTTTCTTGGTCTTCCTCTTCCACGTCCTCTTCTTCTCCTTTGAATTCTTATCCTCCTCATTCTACTTCTCCTTCCATTTCTACTTCATCATCTTCTTCTTCTTCTTTGTTCTTCTTCTTCTTCTTCTTCTTCCTCTTCTTCAACTTCTTCTACTTCTTCTGATCCAATTTGATCTTCTCTATCTTCTTCTTCTTCTTCTTGTCCATCTTCTTCTTCTTCTTCTTCTTCTTCTTCTTTTTCTTGTACTTCTTCTTCAACATCTTCTTTTTCTTCTCCAACTACTTCTTCTCCTTCTTCTCCTTCTTTTTCTTCTTTTTCTTCCTCTTCTTCTTCTTCTTCATCCTTTTAACGTCTTCTCTTCTTCGTCCTCTCTTTCTTCTTCTACTTCTTCTTCATCTTCTTCTTCTCTTTCTTCTTCCTCTTCTTCTTCTTCTCATTTTTATTATTTTTCTTTGTTTTCATCTTCTTCTTCTTCTTATTCTTCTTCTACCTCTTCTTCTTCTTCTTCCTCTTCTTCATCTTCATCTTCTTCTTTTTCTTCTTCCTCTTCTTCGTCTTCTTTTTTTTCTTCTTCTTCTTCTTCAAATTCTTCTTTTTCTTATTCTTTCTCTTCCTCTTCTACTTCTTCTCCTTCTACTATTCATCCCTAAACTTCCTTTTCTTCTTCTTCTTCTTTGTCTTCTTCTTCCTCTTCTTTTTCTTCTTCTCCTTCTTCTTCTACTACTTTTTCTACTTCTTGTTCTTTTTCTTCTTCTCCTCGTTCTTCTTCTACTTCTTCCTCTTGGTTTGTTCCTTCTTCATCTTCTCCTAGTTCTTCCACTTCTTCTTCTTCTTCTTATTCTTCTTCTTCTACTACTTATTCTTCTTCTTCTTCTTCTTTGACTTCTTCTTCTTATTCTTCTCCATTTTCTTCTTCTCCTTCTTCTTATTCTCCTTTTCCTTCTTCTCCTTCATCTTCCTTTTCTTCTTCTTATTCTTCTTCATCTTGTTCATCATCCTCTTCTTCTTCTTCTTCTTCTTCTCGTTCTTCTTTTTCGTCTTCTTCTTCTTCTTTTTCTCCTTCTTCTCCCTCTTCTTCTTCTTCTTCTTCTTTTTCTTCTTCTTCTTCATCTTTTTCTTCTTCTTCTTCATCTTCTTCTTCTTCGACACCTCCCACTTCTTCTTCTTCTTCTTCCTCCTCCTCTTCCTCTTCTTCTTCTTCTTCTCCTTCTTCTTCTTCTCTTTTATCTTTTTCTTCTTCTTCCCTTTAGAAAAGTTCTTCCTCTTCTTCTTCTTCTCCTTCTTCTTCTTCTTCTCTTTCATTCTCTTCTTCCTCAATTTCTTTCCCTTCTTCTTCCTCTTCTTCTTCTTCATCATCTTCTTCTACTTCTTCTTCTCTCTGTTTTTCTTCTGCTTCTACTTTTCTATTTTTTCTCCTTCGTCATCTTCTCGTTCCTCTACTTCTTTTTCTTCTTCCTCCTCTTCTCCTTTGCTTCTTCTTTTTCTTCTTCTTGTTCTTCTCCTTCTTCTTCTTCCTCCACATTTTCTTCTTCTTCTTCTTCTCCTTCTTCTTCTTCTACTACTTCTTCTTCCTCTTCCTCTTCTTCCTCTTCTTGTTATTCTTCTTCTACTTCTTCTCCTTCTCTTAATTCTTCTTCTTCTTCTTCTTCATTTTCCTTCTTCTTGCTCCTTTTTCTACTTCTTCTTCTTATTCTTTTCCTTCTACTTGTTCTTGTTCTTGTTCTTGTTCTTCTTTCTCTTCCTATTCTTCTTCTTCTTCCTCTTCTCTTTCTTCTTCTTTTTCTTCATTTTCTTCTTCTTCTTCTTCTTCTCCTGCTTCTTGTCTTTCTTCCTCTTCTTCTTCGTCTTCTTCTTCTTATTCTTTTTCACCGTCTCCTTTTTTTGCTTCATTTTCTTCATCTTCTACTCCTTTTTTTCTAATTATTCTTCTTCCTCTTCTTCTTCTTCTTTTTCTTCTTCTTCTTCTTCTTCTTCTTCTTCTTTTTGTCTTCTTCTTCTTCTTCCCCTTCTTTTTCTTCCTTTCTTCTTCTTCTTCTCCTTCTTTTTCTCCTTCTTCTTCTTCTTTTTCTTCTTCTTCTTCTTCCTTGTCATCTTCTACTTCATCTTCTTTTTTATCTTCTTCTTTTTCTTCTTCATCATCTTCTTTTTCATCATCAACATCATTTTCTTCTTCTTCAACTTCTTCTCCTTCTTTTTCTTCTTCTTCTTCTTCTTCCACTTCTTCTTTTGCTTTTTCTTCTTCTTCTTCTTCATCTTCTTGTTTTTTTTCTTCTTCTTCTTTTTCTTCTTCTACTACTTTTTCTTCTTCTTCTTCTTCTTCCTCCACTATTTCTTCTTCTTCTTCTTCTTTTTCATCTCCTTTTTCATCCTTCTTTTTCTTCTTCTTCTTCTTCTTCTACTTCTTCCTCCTCCTCTTAATCTCCTTATTCTGCTTCTACTTCTACTCCTTCCTCTACTACTTATTCTTCTTATCCTTCGTCTTCTCCTTCCTCTTCTACTTCGTCTTCTTCTTCTTCTTCTTTTTCCTCTTCTTCTTCTTCCTTCTTCTTCTTCTTCTTCTTCTTCCTCTTCTTCTTCTTCTTCTAGTTCTTCTACTTCTTCTTCTTCTTCTTCTTCTTCTTCTTCTTCTTCTCCATCTTCATCGTCTCCACCTTCTTCTCCTTCTTCTCCTTGTTTTTCTTCTTGTTGTTCTTCTTCTTCCTTTTCTTCTTATTCTTCTTCTTCATTTTCTTCTTCTTCTTCTTCTTCTTCTTCTTCTTCTTCTTCTACTT
>JAIUJO010002682.1:15000-20000 GCA_023846275.1 Vanilla planifolia | reverse complement strand
TCTTTTTCTTGTTCTTCTTTTTCTTATTAATCATCATCATCTTCTTCTTCTTCTTCCTCTTCTTATTCCTTCTCTTCTTCTTCTTCTTCCTCTTCTTCTTCTTCTTCTTCTTCTTCTTCTCTTTCTTCCTCTTCTTCATCTATTTCTTTCCCTTCTTGCTCTTCTACTTCTTCTTAATCTTCTTCTGCTTCTTCTTCTCTTTCTTTTTCTACTCCTTCCACTTTTTCTACTTTTTCTCCTTCATCATCTTGTCGTTCCTCTGCTTCCTCTTCTTCCTCCTCTTCTCCTTCCTCTACTTCTTCTTTTTCTTCTTGTTGTTGTTCTTCTTCTTCTTCTTCTTCCTCTTTTTCTTCTTCTTGTTCATCTTCTTCTTCTCCTTCTTCTTCATCTTCTTCCTCTTCCTCTTCTTGTTATTCTTCTTCTTCTTCTTCTTCTCCTTCTTCTTCTTCTTCATCTTCCTTCTTCCTTCTTCTTCTTCTTCTTCATCATCTTCTTCTTCTACTTCATCTTCTTCTTTGTCTTCTTCTTCTTTTTCTTCTTCTTATTTTTCTTCTTCTTCTTCTTCTTCTTCATCTCCTTCTTCTCGTCCTCCTCCTCCTCCTTCTTCTTCTTTTTCATCTTCTTCTTCTTCTTCTTCTTCTTATGCTATTTCTTCTACACCTTCTTCTTCCTTTATTTCTTCATCTTCTTCTTCTTCCTTTTTGGCTTCCTCTTCTTCTCCTTCGACTTCTTCTCCTCCCCATTCTACTTCTTTTTCTTCCTTTTCATCTTCTCCTTCCATATCTACTTTGTCATCTTCTTCTTCTTCTTCCTCCTTCCTTTTTTTCTTCTTCATCTTCTTCTTCTTCTTCTTCTTCTACTACTTCTTCTCAAATTTCTACTTCTCTGTCTTCTACTTTTTCTTCATTTTCTTCTTCTTCTTCTTCTCCTTCTTCTTCTTCTTCTTTGTCTGCTTGCTCTTCTTCTTCTTCTTTTTCTTCTTCTTCTTCTTCTTCCACATCTTCTTCTTCTTCTCCATCTTCTTCTTCTCCTTCTTCTTCTTCTTCTTCTTCTTCTTCTTCTTCTTCTTCTTCTTCTTCTTCTTCGTCTTCTCTTCTTCTTCCTCTTCTTCTTCTTCTTCTTCTTTATCCTCTACATCTTCTTTTACTTCTTCTTCTTCATCTTCTTCTTCTCTTTCTTCTTTTTCTTCTTCTTCTTCTTTTTCTTCTTCTTCTTCTTCTTCTTCTTCTTCTTCTACTTCTTCTTCTTCTTCTTCTTTCTTTTTCTTCTGCTTCTTCTTCTTTTTCTTCTTCTTTTTCTTCTTCTTTTTCTTCTTCTCCTTCTTCCTCTTCTTCATTTTCTCCTTCTTGTTCCTCTTCTTCTTCTTCCTCATCTTCTTCTTCTTCTTCTTCTTCTTATTCTTCTTCTTCTTCTTATTCTTCATCATCTTCATCTACTCCTTCTTCTTCTCCTTCTCTTTCTTCTTCGTCATCATCATCTTCTTCTTCTTAATCTTCATCTTCCTCTTCTTCTACTCTGTTCTCTTGTTTTTCTTCTTCTTCTTCTCCTTCTTCTTCTGCTTCTTCCCCTTCTTCTCCTTGATCGTCTCTTTCTAGTTCTTCTTCTGCTTCTTCTTCTTGTTATTATACTTCTTCTTCATCTTCTACTTCTTCTCCTCCTTCTTCTTCTTCTTATTCTTCTCCTTCTTCTTCTTCTTCTTCTTCCTATTCTTTATCATCTTCTTCTTCTTCTCCATCTTCTTGTTCTTCTTGTTGTTCTTCTCCTTCTTGTTGTTCTTCTTCTTCTTCTTCTTCTTTGTCTTTTTGGTCTTCTTCTTCTTCTTCTTCTTTGTCATTTTGGTCTTCTTCTTCTTCTTCTTCTCCTCCTCCTCTTTCTTCTTCCTCTCCATCTTCTTCTCTTTCTTCTTCTTCTTCTTCTTCTTCTTCTTCTGCTTCTTTTTCTTCTTCTTCTTCTTCTTCTTCATCTAGTTTCCCATCCTTTTCTTCTCCATCTTCTTCATCTTCCTCTTCTTTTTGTTTCTCTTCTTCTTCTTCATTATCATCTTTTTCTTCCTCTTCTTCTTCCTGGTCATCTTCATTTTCTTCTTCTTCTTCTCCTTCCTCTTCTACTTCTGTTTCTCCTTCGTCCTCTTCTTCCTAGTATACTTTGTCTTCTTCTTCATCTTCTTCCTTCTTCTTCTTCTTCTTTTTCTTCTTCATCATCTTCTTCTTCTTCTTCACCATCTTCTTCTTCTTTGTCTTCTTCTGCTCCTTCTCCTTCTCCTTCATCTTCATTTTCTCCTTCTTCTCCTTCGTGTTCTTCTTCTTCTTCATGTTCTTTATCTTACTCCTCTTGTTCTTCATCATCGTCTTCTTCTTCTTCCTCCCCTTCTTCTTTTTCTTCTTCTTCTTCTTCTTCTTCTTCTTCTTCTGTTGCTCTTTCTTTTTCTTTTCTTCGTTTTCTTCTTCTACTTCTTCTTCCACTTCTTCTTCTTCTTCTTAATCTTCATCTTCTTCTTCTAATTTTTCTTCTTCTTCTTCTTCTTCTCCTTCTTCTTCTTAATCTTCTTCATATTCTTCTATTTTTCTTCTTTTTCTCCTACTCTTTCTTCTTGTTTTTCATCATCGTCATCATCGTCTTCTTCTTCTCAATCTCCATCATCCTCATCTTCTACTTCGTCCTCTTTTTCTTATTCTTCTTCTTCTTCTTACTCTACTTCTTCTGTCCTCTTTTTCTTCTCCTCCTTCTTCTTCTCCTTATTTTTCTTCTCCTTCTTCTTCTTCCTCTTCCTTATCTTCTACTTTTTCTTCTTCTACTTCTTCTTCATCGTCTTCATCTTCTTGTTCTTTTTCTTCTTCTTCTCCTTCTTCTTCGTTATTCTTCTTCTCCATCTTCTTCTTCTTCTTCTTCTTCTTCTTGTCACTTCTTTTCATCATCATCATCTTCTTCTTCTTCTTCTTCTTCTTTTCTACTCCTTTTTTTTGTTGTTGTTCTTCTTCTTCATCATCTTCATCATCATCATCATCATCATCATCTTCTTCTTCTTCTTCTTCTTCTTTTTCTTATTATTATTCTTCTTGTTCTTCTTCTTCTTCTTCATCATGTTCTTCTTCTCCATCTTCTTCTTCTCCTTGTTCTTCTTCACCTTCTCCTTCTTCTCCTTCTATTTCTTCTTCTTCTTCTTCTTCTTCTTCTTCGAATTCATCTTCATCTTCTCATTCTGCTTGCCCTTCTTCTTCTCCTACTTCTTCGCTTTCTCCTTATTTTTCATCTTCTTCTTCTTCTTCTTCTTTCTTCTTCATCATCATCATCTTCTTCTTCTTCTTCTTCTTCTTCTCCATCTTATTCTTCTTTCTTCTTCTTAATGTTCTTCTTCTTCTTTTTCTTAGATTTCTTCTATTTCTTTCTCTTTTGTTTCTTCTTCTTCTTCTTCTTCTCCTTCTCCTACTTCTTCTCATTCTTCTTCTTCTTCATTGTCCTCTTCTTCTTCTTCTTGTTCTACTACTACTACTTCTGCTATCTTCTTCTTCTTCTTCTTCTTCTCCTCCTCCTTCTTTCTCTTCTTATTCTTCTTCTTTTTTAATTCTTCTTCTTCTTCCTCTTCTTCTTCTTTTACTGCTTTTTCTTATTCTTCTTCTTCTTCCTCCTCCTCCTCCTCTTCTTCTTCTAATACTTCATGTTTTTCTTTTTCTTTTTCTTCTTCTTCTTCTTCTTCTACTCCGTCTTATTTTTCTCCGTCTTCTTCTCCTTCTTCTTCTCCTCCTTATTCTTCTTTTCCATCTTCTTCTACATCCTCTCCTTTTCCCTTTATTTTTATTCTTTATCTTCTCTTTTTTCTTCTTCTTCTTCCTCTTCATCTTCTTCTGCTTCTTCATCTTCTTCTTCCTCTTCTTCTTCTACTTCTTCTTCGTGTTCTTCTTCTTCTTCTTGTTCTCCTCCTCCTCCTCCTTTCCTCCTGTGACTCCCTCTTCTTCTTCTTCTTGTTCTTCTCCATCATCTTCTTCTACTTCTTCATCTTGTTCTTCTTCTTCATCTTCTTCTTGTTATTCTTCTTCTTTTTCTTCTTTTTCTTCTCATTCTTCTTGTTCTTCTTTTTGTCCATCAATGTCTACTCCTTGTTCTTATTGTTCATCTTGCTCTTCTTCTTCTTCTTCCTCTTCTCCTCCTCCTCCATCTTCTCCTTCATCCTCTCCTTCTAATTCTTCTTCTCCTTTTTCTTCTTCTTCTTCTTCATTTTCTACTTCTCCCTTGTCTTCTTGTTCTCTTTCTTCCCCTACTTCTCCTTCTCCTATTTCTTCTTCTTCTTCTTCTTCTTCTTCGACTTCTTTATGATCTTCTTCATCTTTTTGTTCTTCATCTTTTTATTCTTCATCTTCATCAATATCTTCTTCTTCTTCTTCTACATCTTCTTCCTTCTTCTTCTTCTTCTTCATCTCCTTCTCCATCTTCTTCTTCTCCTTCTTCTTGTTCTCCATCTCCTTCTATTCCCCGTTGTTATTCTTTTGCATGTACTTCTTCTTCTTCTTCTTCTTCTTCTTCTAGTTCTTTTACATCTTTTTCTTCTTCTTCTTCTTCTTCATGTTCTTCTTCTTCTTCTTCTCTTACTTCTTCTTCTTCTTCTATGTCTTCTCCTGCTCCTCGTCCTCCTCCTCCTCCTCCTCCTTCTTCTTCTTCCTCTTCTTCTTCTTCTTCGTTTTCCACTTCTTCATCTTCTTCTTCTTCTTCTTCTTCTTCTTCTCCGTCTTCTCCTTCTTCTCCTTCTTCTTCTTCTTCTACTTCTTGTTCTTCTTGTGCTTCTTCTTCTTCTTCTTCTTTGACTTCTTCTTCTTCTTCTTCTTCTTCTTCTTCTACTTCTTCACTTTATTCTAATTCTTCTTTTTCTTCTTCTTCTACTTCTCCTACTCCTCCTTCTCCTCCTCCTTCTCCTTCTTCTTGTTCTTGTTCTTCTTCTTCTTCTTCTTCTTCTTCCTCTTCTTCTTCTTCTTCATCCTCTTCTTCTTCTTCTTCTTCTTCTTCTTCTT